>CM076397.1:7818923-8041045 GCA_038363315.1 Mugilogobius chulae | reverse complement strand
ACAAAACATGTTGGCACAGTCAAACTTAAAGCTACACAAAATAGCCTCCAACAACCACAAAGTAGTGGAAAGCGTTTCCTGCTGCTGAGAGAGCAAAAGATTTAAAAGACTTGGATCTAGAGCTAGACAATATACCTCTGCAGAGAAGCTTAGGGGTCCTCTGGAATCTAGAAATGACAGTTTTACATTTCATGTCAGCACAGAGCAAAAGCCGTACACAAGGAGAGGTGTACTGGCCACTGTCAACAGTTTATATGACCCACTAGGTTTTGTGTCGCCTATCACCATGCAGGGAAAAGCTCTTCTCCGTGAACTTACCACAGAGCAAAACGACTGGGATGAACCACTTCCTGCTGAAAGAGAGGAGGAATGGAACAGATGGAGAAACTCCTTAAAAGATTTGGAGCAGCTACAGATACCAAGATGTTATCTGCCATTCTCCCAGAGCACTGCTGTGAGTAAAGAACTGTGCATATTCTCAGATGCATCTACCCTGGCGATCGGAGCAGTAGCGTACCTCAGAGCCCTCGATAGTGAAGGTCAGTGGCACACAGGTTTTATTATGGGCAAGTCTAAAGTAGCTCCACGACCTGCACACACAGTACCTAGATTGAGTTATGTGCAGCAGTTTTAGCTGTTGAGATGTTTGAACTCATTAGAGACGAAATGGACATTGAAGTAGACACTGTCAAGTTTTATACTGATAGTAAAATCGTCCTTGGTTACATAAACAACAACACAAAGAGGTTTTACACTTATGTAGCAAATCGTGTGACAAGAATCAGAAAGACCACACATCCTGCACAGTGGCATTACGTAGCTACAAGTGACAATCCAGCAGATGTAGCCACCAGACCTATTGTAGCCTCCACTTTACCTCACACTAACTGGTTTAGTGGACCTTCCTTTCTGACACAACCAAGTTTAGAAGTGTCACAGACAGACTCTTTCAGTCTCATAGAACCTGACACAGACACAGAGATTAGACCTGAGACAGTTAAGACATTCATAACCAACACTTCAGTTACTCAATTAGAATCAAGTCGTTTTGAGAAGTTTTCTCATTGGATGAGATTGTGTCGCACTATTGCATCACTTAAACGTGTAGCAGCTTCATACAAGAAAGCAGTAGACACAAAACAAAAAGGATGGCAATGTTTCAATCACAGTAACACTGCAGATGAGTTATCCAAAGCAGCTAAGTTTATCATTCACACAGTGCAACGTGAAACATTCAGAGAAGAGTACAGGTGCATAAAACAGAATCTGCCACTCTCAAAACAAAGCAGTCTGAGAAAGCTAAACCCAATCATTGATGAAGAGGGTCTCCTCAGAATAGGAGGACGCTTGGCACCTGCAAATCTGACAAAAGATGAGAAACATCCACTCATTGTTCCAACAGTCACCACATAGCTGTACTTCTTGTGAGATACTATCATGAGAAAGTAGCACATCAGGGTCGACACATAACAGAAGGAGCGCTCAGAGGAGCTGGATTCTGGATTATCGGATGTAAAAGACTTGTATCTTCTGTTATTCACAAGTGTGTACTCTGTCGTAAGCTCAGAGGACAACTTCAAACTCAAAAGATGGCAGACTTACCAGTAGATAGTTGTCACCTATGCCGCCATTCACCAGTGTAGGACTGGACGTGTTTGGCCCCTGTCAGTGACAACTCGCCGCACCAGAGGAGGAAGTGCAGACAGTAAGCGCTGGGCTGTACTTTTCAACCTGCATGTCAACAAGAGCTGTCCACATAGAACTCATAGAATCAATGTCAACATCGAGCTTTATTAACGCACTGAGAAGGTTTTTCAGTATACGTGGACCAGCACAAGTACTACGCTCCGACAGAGGAACAAATTTCATTGGAGCGTGTAATGAACTGAAAATCGACCACAAAGACACAGTACTCAATACATTCTTGCAGGAAAAAGGATGTACATGGCTGTTTAACTCTCCACACTCCTCACATATGGGTGGGGCCTGGGAGAGGCTCATTGGAGTCGCCAGACGAATTTTAGATGGTATTCTTTTAAAAGCCTCACATATCCAACTCACACATGAAGTGTTAAGTACGTTCATGGCGGAAGTAATGGCAATAATGAATGCAAGACCGCTTGTACCAGTGTCAACAGACCCAGACAACCCGATTCTTCTGACACCAGCAATGCTCCTCACTCAGAAAACCAACACACTATCTGCACCAACCGGAGTTTTGTACCACCAGAGCTTTATTCGAAACAATGGAAGCAAGTACAAACTCTTGCAGACAGTTTTTGGAAGAAATGGAGAACTGAATATCTTTCAAGTCTACAACAGAGGAAAAAGTGGACGGACGAAAAGACAAACATTAATGTTGGAGACATTGTCCTGCTGAAAGACTCTTTAGCTCACAGAAACGACTGGTCGATGGGACGTGTCATCAAAACTTTCCAGAGCAGAGACAAAAACATAAGAAAAGCAGAAGTTAAAACTGTAAAAGATGGACATGTTAAAGTGTTTTTGAGACCGATTGCAGAAATGGTTTTACTTTTACCCGATGGTGAATAGATTGAATGTAACAGATGTTTTATTTTCCAATGTTTATATAAGGTTATGTTTAGTGGCACAATTTGTATTGTACCAGACGGGGAGTGTTCTGCCATTGGTAATGTTTAAAAGTTTAGTTAAAAAGCAAAGCAGGTTTTGTACCTGAGTTTACAGCACCCTCTAGTGGTCACGGAGTGACATTGTGTTTTGTTTTTCCAAAAAAGCATGTGAATATTCAAATGCGGAGCGCAAAGTCAAGTCGCTCGAGTGTTACGCTGTTCTTTCTTGTTAAACACGATTGTTGCCTTGGACAACATTTGTCCGTAAGTATTTAAGTGTGAAGATATAATTTTGTGTTTTATTTGGAACAACATATGATATTTTTGTTGTAACTGAACAAGCTAAGAACGTAAATGCTATTGTTAGCCTAAAATTAGCATCATTAGCACATTTTGTCGGAGATTTGTATAGTAGCTAATGTGGTATTTCTTTGTATTGTTTCAGTTTTACGGTTGGTCAAAAGAGGACAATAGCTGTATGCTATTCTTCAATAAATCAGCAAAAAGTCAACAAGTCTGTTTTTTTGGAGCGCCGTTAACTCGCAGTCTAGCCTTGCAAAGACAGTAGCTTGGGGCGAGGACAGCACAAAAAGTGTGTCAAAGGAAAACAGCTGATGTTTGAATAATGCAGCCAATATCATATAATAGTATATGATATTAGCTGAATAAAACCCTAAGTCCACAAGATGCTCAGAAAATCCCTGTCTTCAACTTCCACCTATATTATTGACCGTGAAGCGTTCCAACTAACGGTTAAAGAAAAATACGTGCATTCTTAACGTCCATGTTTACTTTGTACTTCCGTACCTAAAACTGATGTGTTGTCTTAGTACATACGAAACGGTCCAGTAACGAAGAAACAGCAGTGACTGGTTAATGCGATAAAGGACCCGCCTATCATAATACATCAAGCTACCAGTCACCCACAACACTAAATGAAAATCAATCAGGTTATGGTGTTTACATGGGGCAATATTCTGGATATGGTGAGAATAACCTGGTTTCTCATCACCAGGATGTTCGAATAACCAGGTTATTGAAATCAGAATCTGGTGTTTTACATCGACACACACAAAACACAGATATTTATAAATCCTGATTACGACCACATGTAGACACACTCATTGATTTTATTATTAGTGCATTCAAATATCTAAAGGACAAAATCTTGCTTTAATTCAAATCTATTTTTACACACAGCAACATTTAAAGCTCCATAATAACTGTGAGTCAAACTTTTCAGATCAGCTGAGGTTCCCCTGAGGCCACGCAGAGGTCAGAGTGAGGTCAAAAGGTCGAGTGCAATCTAAACTGTTCCAACACTAAAGCGTGAGCTGCTTACATTTCTGACCCTAAGAGAGCAGTGTCAACTAAAGAATCCTCTGGTTTTGTCCCGAGCTGACCTGATGAAGCAACGACACGGGCCGTAAAAGCCTCGTCATGTTTAGGGTCGGAGGTTAAACGGTTACAGTAACATCCGAATCTAAAAGTCTAAATATTGTTGTTGTAAAAGAGGAAATGAATGGATCTGCAGGCTCAGGCACGGCTTCTCAAAGGTGAATGTGCTTCAGTATTTTAAAATCTCACTGCAAATGTAAAAATAGAACAGGATGTATTAGTTCTGTCTGTGATTGGTGCTTCCTTAAGTCTCTGTTTACTGACTCTGTGCTTCCTTATGCAAACAGAAAATGGAAAAGTAGGTCTAGGCAATATTGTGATCAAAATAGAATCAAAAGGTCATCTCGAGACAGTCTGGTGGTTTTTGGATGAAATCGTCATATCGTGGGTTCTCTAGTCTACAATATTGCATCTGTTTGTTCAAATACATTTTTTCCAACCAATATTTCTCAGAGTCGAGAAAGCTCCTTTGTCCGCTAACTACAAGAGTTTATCACTGTGCCAAAACAAAAGTTCTGCTGCTAAATCAACATTTGTGAAAGAAATTCAACCCTACAACCCTTAAAAGTTACATTCAGTGAGAAAAACACTGTCTCAAGCTTCAGGAGACGTCTGTCAGACGGGTTCAGACCTGATCCAAACAGCTTCTCTCGTCCTGTTATGTTGTTTTTATCAAAGACGTTTCCCCAGCCAACTAGATGGACAGTGTCTCTTTCTGCAGGCGACATGCCTGTACATGTAGACTCTCTGTTGAACTGGAATGCTCAGTACACTCGTTTGGCCCAAGGGATGCACTTTTGTCAGCAGAAATATTAGGTAGACTTTTTACACTTCTGTACTTGAAATCATTATTCATTATGGTTTATGTGTGAGGTACGGGAGTTTGTTAACCTGGCTCACACCAGATGGATCTGTGTTGAACCAGCCTGTTCTCATGGATAAGTGTGTCAATACCACACTATTGTAAACAGCGCGTCATATGAACGCAACTTCTATTTTGTGCGTGTGTATTTGACGTGTTTCTGTCCTAGTTCATTTCAATGGTGAATGTTAAGAGATGTTATTATTCATGAAAACTAACACAATCCTAATCCTAACCTTAACGAACTTCAAGCCAAAGAGCTAAACTTACCCATTTGTGTAACTTCAGACTTAAATTTGGCCGTTAATCCCTTAAAAAACCTGGTGTTTGTCGTCCAGACCACCCCAGAAAAACCGAGCGTGTAATTGCACGCCAAAACAGGCAGAGGGCGTCATCATGACACGCAATTTGTCATGGCGTGCTATTTTACGCATTCCATGAGAACACGTTGGTTGAACTCCTGTCTGAGTTCTCACTATATCCATCTGGGACTTGACTCGCTGAAAGCGTTCGAGAAAAGGCGGGGCGTTTAGTGAAATACTTCGAGCTGATTGGGTGTCGGACCAACCTTATTTGTGCTTAGCCAATCACAACAACAACTCGTAATGGTGTATCACTGTCCGTGTGGAACAGAACAAGTGTCACACATACGGCTCTTCTTTTAAAAAGAAATTACTCCGTATTTCTGCTAAAACCGCAGCAAAAACACGTACATCCACGAGAGCAGCCATCTTTGTATAGCTTGAATCAGACTCGACTAGAGCTCTGTGTCATGTTTAGCTCATAGAATCATCTCTGATCCATCACATGTTCTGTTCTCGACGCCGCTTCAGAGCAGTCAATTTCAAACACAAGACCAATCGCCTAACACTTCTGAACAAACAGTAACAGGGTCTGTGCAGGAGTCTGTGTCTGTGCTGTCTTGTGTTTTCTTGTCTTGTGTGTATATTTTTGTTGTAGCTGATGACTTCTCAACCCAAAACAAATTTCACTCACGGGACTATAAAGTGATCGATTGACTGATTGAATCATCTGAAGATACTGTACATAGAAATGCATGTTAAACTGTTCAACAAAAAGCAGGAGCAGAAGTACAGTATGTCTCTCCATGTTAGCCTCACATCCATTGACCAGTGTGTTCTGTTCTTTCTGTGTGTGTGAAGTGTTGCCCGGTGCTTCTCACACCTCAGCCCGTCTCGTCCCTGTCAGAGGTTTGGACGAGCTCCAGCGGGAACCTCTTTAGTCCAGATTTACCTGAACCTTCTGTCCACACATGGAGACAAGATGGCCGCTGAGGAATGACACCTTTTCATCTGGACGTCTGAAGTTTCCCTGTGCAGAGGAGTCCTAATGCGTTCCATGCACTTCTATGAAACGCAGAGGAATTCAGGAGTTTGGAGGAATGTACAGTGTGCAGAGGAGTTTTAGAAAGCACAATGAAAACATCCGCACCACTTCAGACTGTCACAATAAAACTAGTTGAAATGTGATTTATTTGTACAGGATAGATCCACATAAACAGTTTTTATGCTAGCACTGACAGAATAACCAGAAAGATTCAACAAACTATCATAAATTTGAAAAATTATTAAAATGAATGTATAAAAAGACAAGAGGATTTGAGGCACTCTGATCCTAAAAATATACAAATCGTTTAATGGTGTGTTTCGAGATCGTGCAGGTCTTTGTCAGGGCAAACAAGACAGTAATCTATTACAGCAATAGTAATACTTATAAACAATTAGATCAAATATACATTTTACACCTGATTCTTAAAAGTATACTGGACCTCTGCTACACTCATCTCTTTTAGAGGTACATAACTTTGTATTGTTATTCTTAACAAATGCATCATTATTCATTACCCCTGCTGTACACTGAGTCTGAGTTTGGTGCGAGGCGGAACTCGCACGACTCTCGAAAGACTTAGAAAGTGCTTAAAACCAGTGTGTCCTTGTACACAGACCTTGGTGCAGAGCGAGCGCATGCCCGAGAGTCGTGCGAGTGTGCAGAAAGAATCCGTAGAGAGTATATTTTTGTCGGAGGTCACAGTGGTCTGATGCGACTTTCAAGTCATAAAACAAACATTCTCGCAATAATCCAAGTGAATCCGCGTGGGTTTTGGCCATAACGGACCACAGTGAACTTCTGCTGGTGTACAAGGCACTTAGGAAGAAACTCGTCACGTCTTGGGTAGGCATGGGACGATATTAAAATTTGCACTCACGATACTATCACAATAATTTACTAAACGTTAAAGTGCACAGATTCAAAATCACTGAAATATTTATTATTGCACAATATGTATGTGTTTGAACAACTACTTATTGTATTTTGGTCTAAGTACAATCAACAATGATTCAAAGTGAACAAATGTTTACAATGTTGAGCAAAAATCTACTAACTTTAACAAATTACTGAGTTCACAGCATCAGATTTTAGATGCTCTTATGAAGCCATAGGTGCACATCTGCTGCTATAATTGCGATTATTGTCATGTACAATTATCACGATTATGAAAAAATGCCACGATTATTTAATTGCAGCCTTTAATTATCGCGATTAGCGATAATATCGTATATCGTCCCACTCCCAGTCTGTGTACGGGAGGCGTGTTAGGACGTATGTTAGGATATACGTTTCAATATTCATCATATTTCATTGGGGTCAGTACATGAAGTAACACTACAGGTCTAGTTTAAACTAGGGATGTAACAATATTGAAAATATCGTTATATTGCGATACCAAAATGTCACAATATATCGTCGTCAACACCTGACAATATTAAACAGGCATGACTTACATCAAAAATAGTTTTGAGTTCAGAACAATAACACACGTTTTATTTGAATAAACAAACAAAGAAACAAGACCTTATAACCTGTATGGTGAGAGAGTAATTTAGTCTAAAGCCATGAATTTGCACCTAAGAAAAGGAATCACTGAGAGATAAAAAGAATGACTGAAAAATATGACTTTAGTGTGATAAATATCGTATTGTGAGCTTTATATCGTGATAAATATCGTATTGTGAGCTTTATATCGTGATAAATATTGTATTGGGAGCTTTATATCATGATAAATATCGTACTGTGAGCTTTATATTGTGATAAATATCGTATCGTGAGCTTTATAACGTGATAAATATTGTATCTTTAAACAGTTTGATAATGTGTACAAAAGTGGCTGATCCAGTCTTTGGCTGAGCTTTGGGCCTGTCTTCATCTTCTCACCTGAGGAATGCCTGTCTGAGGACGGAGGAATGCGTGTTTCCTTTCATGCCTTTATCAGAGTCTGGTGGAGTGTGACTGGAGCCCAGGTATGCCCCGCACACAGGAGCTGAGTGACAGGGCTGGCAGCGGGGCAGGCAGGTGGCAGCCAAAAGCAGGGACACATACAAAGACCTGCTCTATCTGCACAGTCATTACAGCTCCTGCACACTTCTGCACTCGCTCAGAGCCTGGAGCAGCAGCCCGGGTCCAGGCGCCGCGTTTTGGCTCATTTATATGAAGAGTCCAGTGTAATCTGGTGTCGGCGTTAACTCGTAGTCACAACTTAATAAAGAAGGCGCCTGGATTGAGTGTCTTGGAAGCTGTTTCTTTATTTAGTGGTGAGCGATATGGCATAAACATTTACACTATCACCATTTCCTTTGAGCCAGAATTACAATTTAGATTTAATCATGATTCAAGTATTTTACTGTTGGCTTTGACTGGTTAAATACATCTGTCACTCACTCAGAAAAGAGACGCCCAGTGGATGTCAACAGATGATTGACAGCATGAATAATGGACAGCGAGCTTGTGAGTGATGTGCATTTTGTTTTGGAACGATCCTGACGTGTGCTGAGGTTTACGGCTGCTGAGGCTGTGCACAGGTTTAGTTTCTTACTTGCACTTCAGGATTCTTTTAACCAACTGTGCAGACATGTATAAAACCTTTCTTTTACATGAGTTCATGTGAGTATTTTCAAAAATTTTATATGAGAAATAGAAACACTGACGTGACATTCGAACTTGTGACCCTTTGTACACACACCGCCTGCTCATCCATTTGAGCAGGATGACTGATGATGACATTATCAAGTGAATGCTTGCTTTCCAAGTCGCCACAGCTGCAGTGTCAGAAGGAGTATGTATTGAAAAGCACTGACATCGTTTGACCATCGCGGCAAGTTTTGCACACATAACTTCAAAATTAACTAGTTTGCACCAAAGATGTCAAAAAATGCCAGAAAAAGTAAATAATTCATTTAGCCTATACACACTGACAGTGGAAAAAAGTGAATTCTGTGTTTAGTTTCACTTTAAGCTGAGCTGTATCAAACAGAGTTGTGGACTTTCAAGTTGTGACTTGGGACTCGGTTTGGACTGGAAAACCACTGACTCAGAACTTTCAGTGACTTGAGATGACATCATGTCTCTTCTCAGCAAAATAAACTGGATAATTTTACATGAACAAATTGGAACATTTTTTCATTTGATCATTTATCTGACCCTAACAAAAGACTCAAAATGAATTGAAGTTTGTGTAAAACAGCCATAGGGAACATTGCATTTCTGTGCTAAAACATGATAACCCAATTATTTTAATCTAAATACAATTATTAATTGTCTAATGCAAAATTTGGTTGACTAAAGCTCAATCGATCGATTAATCAACTAAACAACTAAAATACCGACAGCCCTACTGACTTGAAATAAAGAAAGGGTGAATCATAATACGGCAAAAAAGTAGATCACAGAGTAGCTTTCATTGATATGACTAACAGTGATACATGTGTTTTGTTCAGAGACGGTGGATTTACTGCAGCACATTTCTCACTCTGCAGTCGGGTCCAGTGATGTGTCTTTATACACAGACGAACAGGGCTGTCTGTCTCTACGATTCAATCTTCTGGATATGTGATGATGGCCACTCAACAAGCTTTGGGCTCAAGGTATTTTTTTTACATCTTGCACAACTGTTGAGCGACTTTTCAATGGGCTGGAAGAGACTAAATGTATAATTTCATTCATATCTCACTAATAAGCTATAAAGAAGAAACAAAGAAGCAACCCTGAAACTGATCAATAACAGAAGTAGGAAAAATGCTGTATTTGAACAGACAGATCCATTAAATGGAGAAAAGAAAAATCATCAAAACGGGCATACATCATCATTTTGCACGACATATTTGATGTCTGTAATTTTCTTGTTTTTACAGACTTTCTGGAAGCGGTGACAGATGATTTATTACAACAGCCATTTACTCAATTAATGAAATGTGCGTTTTTTTCGATTAGTTTTAACGTGAATTAACGCTAGCTTACCTGAGCTGGAGCAGCGTAAATGGGCTCCTAGTCACGTTGTTGTGATCGTCAATCAGAATCACATCCACAACATCAGATTTCTTATAAAAAGTCGAAGACTCTTCTTTTAATTCATTTATGATTGGACTGATGAAGTCCAAACATCCAAACATCTGTCCAAACTTTTACCAAAACATCCATCTTCTTGAATTTCCATTGCTACGACAACAGGTTGTTGTACATCCGGGTCACGGATTTCTAATTGTAGTTTGATGAATCTTTAGTTTTTTAATTGTAGAAAAACGACAATTTCAATTGAGAATGAACCATGGTTAATAGTAATAATAATTTTGTTTAAATCTGAAGATAAAATAAGCCGCAGAGTCATTATTATTTATTTATAAATGGTTCACGGATTGAAAACACAAACATACACATTTGCACGGCTTTAGAATTACACGAGGATGTCTGGGTTTGGTGAATTACAGGAGGCAACATTTAGGGGAACTTTACAGACATTTTACTGACATGGGAGAAGTGCACGGGAGTAGAAACTCAGACGATGTCTGTAATTATTACAATTTACACAAGGTCCCGAGGTAAATATTAGGACTTTAGACCTTATTTAAGACTTTCAAAAAAAAAATACCTTGCTCCCACCTGTGATAAACTGTATATATTTAGTTTCTTTCCCTCCAGGTTTTGCGATGAGTTCAGTGTCCTGCTGGAGCTCAGGGGTTCACAGCCGGAGAAGATCAACCTTCTGACTGTGTTCAAAACTCAGAATATCACATCCACCTGCTGCTCGCCTCGGCCTTCGATCCCTCCACTTCATCTCCACTGAACACAGACAATACCAGTATGTCATTGCACTGAACACAGACAATACCAGTATGTCATTGCACTGAACACAGACAATACCAGTATGTCAGTACACTGAACACAAGACAATAACCAGTATGTCATTACACTGAACACGGACAATACCAGTATGTCATTACACTGAAACGGACAATACCAGTATTATTACACGAACAGACAATACCAGTATGTCATTGCACTGAACACAGACAATACCAGTATGTCACTACACTGAACACAGACAATACCAGTATGTCATTACACTGAACACAGACAATACCAGTATGTCATTACACTGAACACAGACAATACCAGTATGTCATTACACTGAACACAGACAATACCAGTATGTCATTACGCTGAACACAGACAATACCAGTATGTCATTGCACTGAACACAGACAATACCAGTATGTTGGTGCACTGGAAACCTGTAAATCACTAGAGCAATGTGTACGACAGCTTGGTCTTTTGTTTGTTTAAACAAGATAACATGTGAATTCGTATTAGGCTATTTGCTACTGAAATTACTGAAAAAACAAAGATGATTAACCTGGCTCAAGCCATATGGATCTGTGTTGAACTCCTATCTGAGTTCTCACTATATCCATCTGGGACTTGACTCGCTGAAAGCGTTCGAGAAAAGGCGGGGCGTTTAGTGAATACTTCGAGCTGATTGGGTGTGGGGCCTACCTTATTTGAGCTTAGCCAATCACAGCTACAACTCGTAATGGTGTATCCAATGTCCACGTGAGATAGAACAAGTACGTGTCACACATACGGCTCTTCTTTCAAAAAGAAATTACTCCGTATTTCTGCTGAAACCGCACCAAAAGCAGCAGAAACACGTACATCCACGAGAGCAGCCATCTTTGTTTAGCTTGAATCAGACTCGGCTGCGGCACGGGGAGCTAACGGCCCGTGTTAGCCCGCCTGCTACAATGTGATTGGTTCAAAACCACGCTGCTGTGATGTGATTGGGCTGGTCATCGCTGGTTCGGACTCTAAAAACCAATCGAGCCGGACGAAGGCCAGATGGTTTATCTAGTGTTTGTGAATTCACAATATCTGGCTGGCCAGGTTAAAAGATGATGACTTTGCGGATTTCACCTTTTTTGTTTTTTTTTCATTTTCAGAATGTAACCCCTGCGATAAACGAGGGAACACTTGAATTACAGTATTAGTCTCTCTGAAACAAAACTGAGTTACACTACACACTGAGTTACTTTCAGCCTATCACACATTTTTAACGTTAAAAGTGCATTGCGTGATTGGCAAAGTTTTAAAATAAGCTTTGGTGTTTGTGGCAGTGCACCTACACCGTTACTCTGAGCTGGAGACGCTGTTTACAGCTTACATTTTCTTGCTCACACATTATTTTCTGCAAGATGTTTTCTCAGGTGAGAGAACAAAGTTATTTATCTGAAAATGTAAATGCTGACTATTTAATTTGTTATTTTTGACTGTTTTCCAGTTTTCAAGCTAACTTAAACAAGGAAAGTTTTGTTTTTTTGTGTGAGAGAAAAGTGTAAATAAGATTCTTCCTTTCCTAAAAGCATGTGACATAGTTACAGAAAAATAAAATATGTTACAAAAGCTATTATTTCCTTGCGCTGTAATGATGATGTTTTACACACACAGTTGACCAAAGTCTGTATTTTTTGAAGAGCGTGCCTATTTGCAACGCACAGAACACACACCATGTACTGTCGTGTGCAGGTTCTTAACAGACCCTCTTCTGGATGGACATTGGCACTGTGTCTCTCTGGGAGTGTCCCCTCTCTGGCTGGAGCTCTACGTGGACTGTTGTCTGGTGGAGAGGCTCAACTGGGCTTATCCCTGGCAGGACATTCCACGGACGGATTACTCATGCTCGGTGGAAATCTGCAGACACAAGAGGCATCCTTCCAGGTAAGAAGGGATAGATATGGAAAGAGATAGAGTTATTGAGCTGTTGCTGTAAAGTGAAACTACCTCTAATCTCTGCTCACAACCACATTTCAGATAAAGCTGCTAAACTGGGTAATGCCTGTAAGGTTTCAAATATATATAGATAACTCTTTGATGTCTTGTAAGCGCAGCACAAAAAAAAAACAAGCTTCAAAATCCATAAGAGATTTTGAAGAAGAAGCTCAAAGTGGCAAAAAGAAGATTGCTCACAATTCGATTTTAATCACAATATTGCCCGGGCCTACTTCCATTTGTGAAGAACCAGGCGTCGTGCAGGTCAAGTTAAAAAAGCAATGATCCTCTGACCCTCCTCTCTCTGTAGTTTGGCCTAGATGTGAACTTTAACCTCTCTTCCTGGCGTCCTCAGGGTGAAGTCAGGCAAATGAACTTTGTGATGGGCGACGCAGAAGCAGCCAGAGACCACTGCACTCAACACCAGCCTGTCTGCACTACTGACGACTCCAAAACTACATGGGTATGGTTTTTAAAAGTAGGGCAGTGTATTTGTCTATACATTTAAGTATCGTTGTTTATTACCTGAGAAAACAGACTTGTCTTCTATGAGTAATAGAGGATTATTTGTTTCTCAACACTGGAAATGCCTGGGCACCCAGAATACCGAAGAGGCTTTTATCACTGTGTGAAAACAAAAGTTTTACTGATAAATAAAGAAATAAAATACATACATATATACAATAAATACATTTGTGAATGAAATTTGACCCTAAGACTTAAACACGTTACATTCAGGTGAAAAAACGTTGAGAAAACATCAGGATGCACCGATCCAGTACTGGGATCGGATATCGGCTCTGATCCAGGACGTTTGGCTGGAACGAATATCGGCTCTGTGATATTGATTCAGCCAATATCATATTTGTGTCTTTAATTGGACAAAATGAGACTAATTTACTGGCTGTTGTTGATCCAAAACGTCTCAGAATGTTTGACATTTAATTCAGATTAAGTTGTTAAGTTGTGACTTGGACTCTAACATAACACTATATGACCAATGTCTGATGTTTTAAAAGGAAGAATAAAGTATTTCCGTCCTACACTAGTATTGGTTGATATCGGGTATCGGCAGATACTTAAAACCAAAGTATCGGAATTGGTATTGATCAGAAAAAGCTGGATTGGTGCATCAGTCAAACCACTGTCTCAAGCTTCAGGAACCATAAGGTTCAGACCTAATCCAAACAGCTGCTCTCGTCCCCTGTTGTGTTTTAATCAAAGAAGTTCCACAGCCAACTAGACAGACTGTGTCTGCAAGTGGAGCAGAAGTGACATCGACCAGTAATCCTCTATAAAGACTAGAGCATTGCCACTAACTGCCAAAGTGGTGCTCTTGTTTTAAATCTTTGCCACTCGCACAATGTTCCTTTAAGTAATCTTGTATTGTCCTGCAGCTGGTGCTCGAGTGCTCATAAAATGTCTAATTTCACCTACCACCTACCACAGCCCACTTGTTTGTGTCTGTGAATACTCAAAAGTCAGTTCCTCAGTAAAACATATAGTGACTGACCTTTTACCTGACCTTTTTTATTAGTTCTGCAGCAGTAGAAATGTGTTTTTTTGTTAGCTGTCTTAGATATTTTTAGTTTTATAATGAACAAATGTCATACTTCTTTACTAAATACATAGAGTCCCCTTAACTGAAAACTGACACAAAAACAAACAAATCAGCTTTATTCAGAGTAGCCATTTTGAAAAGCCTTGCATGGCTGTTTTATGTACAGTATTTCATCTTCAAGAAATGTTTCCTCCAAAACACATTATTGTAGTGTTAAGAAATTACCCCAGCATTTATTCTTCTGCCACTCATAAACACAGCAGTTTTTTTTATTGGTGAACAAGGAAGGAGGAGATGTGAGGAGGGAGGCTGCTGCTGAGTTCTGGGTTTGAGCTTGAAAGTGCAGAGGGATCTGTCAGCTTTGTTTATGGGACCTCGGAGACTTTGGTTTGGCCTAAACATTCATTCATTCATTCCTTTATGAATTGTCTTTACATCCTCAGTGTGGGTTTTGGTGCCACCCATAAGTTTCCACATTAGCCAGAGGAAGTGCTTTCACATTTGTAATTAAAGGTTTGAATATTGAAAGAATGAATAATAACTTGTCTCTTCTAAAGGTCACGTTTGTCAGTCTTTGCAAAGCTCTGTGTGAATGAAAAGTTAACTCTTTCAGTGCCAGCCCTATTCTGGCTTTGACTCTCCTTCCCTGTCAGGTCTTTTTGCTCATTTTAAGTAATATTCACAGCTCCACAAAAAAAACTTTGTACTGTAATCGTGACAGAGAGTGGTTATTCTACATTAATTTGTTCCCTTTTTATTGCATTTGAAATTCCTTGTTTTCATTACATTTCAGATAACTTTCTTTTTCTAAATCAAACTTTATGTCAGGGTTATTTTCGTCTGTTCTACGTTTTGGTGAAAGATTATGAGCCACTACAATGAAATAATGTCTTTGTGATAAAATTAGGAGGTTTACATGATTAAAACAATGAGGATGAGTTAGGGCTGGGTGATATGGACAAAAATGTATATCTTTATATATTTTACATATCTCGATACACAATATGTATCATATATATCTTTGAAATTACATTTCTTAAGTGAAATTATTTTTGTAAGCTTGTAATCTGCTGATCAGAAAGTAGGAATCTAACTTTACATTGAATAATTACCTTTTGGTTATATTTTGTGTTGAGTAAAACCAAATAAAACTAAATTTATGCACACCTAAAGTTTACAATTGGATTTTTAAAACAAATAGAAAATGTCATTGATCTTCTCATTCTCTTAGTCACTTTTCTCTGTAACTGTATCTGCTTTTCATCAATTTTATTAGTACCTTTTACCCAGAATAAAAATATATCGATATCTACGATATGGAAAAATTAATATCTTGTTCAGTAAATATCTAGATATACGATATATATCGATATATTTCTCAGCCCTAAGACGAGTGTCTTTTCATCTTTGGTTTATTAGAAGTAAACTGCTAGCAGGCCAGTTGTTGTCAGTGTACTGTTATGGCAATTATCTAAAGAGATTGTGAAATATGTAAAGAATACATTTGAACTTCTGCAAATAGCTTAAAATAAATCAGTCCAACTTTATGCTTTTGATAACATACTGTAGAGGAAAACGAGCAGCCTTTTCCTGACAAATTACATGATTTTTTTTTTTTTTTTTGGAACAAGTTGATGTAATCGTTCATTTGTTCTGAAGTGGACCATGGATCAAAAGTCTGAAAGTCAACTTTGACTTTAAAGCGAACCTGATATATTACATGTTTATCCTAAAACACTTATAATGCATCACTTATATAAATACAGGACAAATACTTGGAATATTTTATTTTATTAAAATAGTGTTATGAAGAAATGACAGGAGCTGCCATTTTGCTGCGGTATGACATAAAATAGTGTGTCATGGTAACAGGAGTAGCAGGTAACTAAGCAACATGAATTCCTGGTTAAACTTGTCAGTTTGAGCCAGAGCGATGCCAAATACAGAACGATTATATGGAATCTAGTAAAACTGAAGATAATCAAGAAGAGACAAAACTGGACACTGTCAGTGGTGTTTTGGGCAATGTTTACAGATGAAATTGTGGAGTAACTATGGAAACAATTTATGTCATCAACCAAATGGCGCTCCCAGTGGCTTGAAACACATAAACAATGACAATTTTATAAAAAATAGTAAGCAGTTATATTTGTTTGTAATTTATTTAATAAGCATAGCAGTACTAGCATTTTAGCCATATTTGTCTTCATATCAGGTTCCGTTAATGTCTGCATTGTGTCACCATGGCAACACTGGGCCATATATTAGGAATTTCCTGAACACTGCTTTGGGCCAAGAGTGGACAGTCAAAGGTCGAAATGTCAGTGTCGTTTTACAAAACCTAATATTGTTTGGAGTCAGTTGTTTGAAAAGAAGAATGAACCTTCAATTTTCACTTCAAAGTCTTTCTTACAAATGAAGACAAGTCGCTCAATAATGCTTTAAGATTGTTGCTATATTTTACCTCCAGTATTAAAGCATTCAAAGAGGTTTTAGCAGCTGCTTCTTATGGACAACACACGTTTGGATTCAGGCCCAAACTATGTCTTCGTCCTAATCCGGCGCAGGTGATTTTATTTTGGAAAATCTTCTTTATTCCTTCAAAATGTGACGTAGAACAGAAAGTATGAACAAAGTCTGCTTCTCGATGTAAAGTCACATAGTTTGTTAAATGGAATGAGCTTTTTAAAGATTTCTTGTAGTTTTAATGATTCTTATTCTTAGAGTTTCACTTTCTGTGGAGTGTGCCTGTTTCTTCTTGAGTTTTTTCCAAGCAACAACCCCTACAGGGACATTCCTCGAGTTAGGGTAGTCCTGACTTAGCCTGCTGCATGAGCACTTCATGTCACTTTGTGTAAACTGTCTGACATCGCACCATTGATGTCTGTTTCCTCTGTGGTAGGTGGTTTTACTTTAGTTTGTCGCTGCTTTTTGGTCGAGGAAGTAAAGCATAAACATGTGCAGCAGCAAGCAATGTCATTTGTGTCAGGTAAACTTAGCACTTAATAAGTTACATTATCACACTAGAGGAGATCTTTTGTGATCATTAGATGCATCAAAAAAACAGAATGTTCCACAGACATAAGGACATTTACAAAGTTTATTAATCTGACAGTGGCATCATGTGGTAGAAGAACAGAGACGACGCAGACTTGTGGAGCGCAGCAGTGAGCTGAGAGTGTTTTCTTTCTCATGTGCGGTTCTAAAAGTGAAAATATGATGAATCACCAGTGGATTAAAGCAGGTTTATAAAGGTCACAGGGGAGTGGAGGCTCATTGGAGGTAAGGAGCTGTTAAACTAACACATTGTGGGCGTAAAATGAAAATGTTTCTACAAACTTCTTGTTGGACATTTTCTATAATAGATTATCGGTTGACGTCACTTTCCGCTCTAATGCACATGTTCCATGCAGAAAGAGATGCTGTCCATCAGGTTGGCTGGGGAAGCTACTTTGATTAAAACAACAAAAAGTAACAAAATCAGGTCTGAACTGGTCTGACAGACAAAAGGCTCCTGAAGCTCAAGACAGTTTTTCTCGCCATTATTTCACTCACCTGAATGTAACTTTAAAGGATCGTAGGCTCAAATTTCATTCACAAATTCTGATTTAGCAGCAGAATGTTTGTTACCTCACAGTGATAAACTCTTGTAGTTACTGACAATGGTGCAGGCTCGACTTGTTTCCACTGTTTGTGTCTCTTTCTGCATACTGGGTGCATGCATCTTCTCTGTTGATAAACAAATAAACCCTCTATAGGCTAGTCTAGTAAAACTGGTCCATCGCACATCATTTAAGAAGCAGGTGTGTTGGAGTAGACATGCGTAATATGATGTTAAGAATAATCCGCACTTTAACTACGAGCACAAAGCGTCAAATTTATTTACAGATGGCGAGAGCTGCTGTCACAAGGCAGATGCACCAGATGCTTCTGTTGTAAAGGTCCTCGCTCGTGCAGCAGGTGAACCTCACCATGACGCTCCTGACAAACAGTCCTAACAGAGTCACAGTGATGCACAGACAGAAGGAGAGAAACAACAGCAAATGTCTTACCTTAATCTGGCCAAGCTTTTCTAATCTTGTAGATGGGCACATTGGTCTTAAAATCGGGCCAAAACTTCTGAAGTGTGCAGCTGGCTTTAGTTAATAAATGACACTAGTTCAAAGGTGGAAAACTTGGTTCTGTTTGCTGATTGGCCGATTGGAGTGAAATGAAATTGAGCGGACACACTAAGTGGCACCAGCCTGGCTAGTCCTGACAAGGAATTAGTGAATTATTGGAAAAGGTTTATTTGGTGCTGATATTCTTAGAGGCTCTGTAGTCTCTGTGTGCTCAGTCCCAATCTGTCCTCAGAGCATCACATTTGCTGTTTTGAAATTAAAACATGGCTGCATATTTATACATCATATTGGTATAGATATGTTACATCCTTCACCAAATGAATACATTTCAGGGTTAATTTATCAAGCTAGTTGCTAAATTGCAGTCTATATTCTTTAATCTATATGAGGCCATCCATAGTTCTGACCAAAGCTAGCGAGATCTGGAGTTGGTCTTTTGTTTCTAGAAAGTTTCCACATCAATCTAAGGTTTTTTGTTACTTGTCAGCATTCCCGTGTTCAGTGACTGTCCCTCTGAGCGAAGACGTCAGCTGGATTTATGACCGCAGAGTGTGACCTGCTTCAGTTGTGTTCAGTCTGATTCAGGAATTAGATCTTTGCTCTGTCGAGGCATGTGTCACTGCCCAAAGCCCTGCCCTCCGCCCTCCACAGGTCAGACTCAGGTATATCACATTGTCACAGGTCAAAGGTCACTGCCTCTATGCACTGCCTGGAGCTGGAGCTTAAAGCAGGTCCTAGCGTTGTGGTGGCTAACGCAGAAGTGTTGTCGTAGCTATATATTAAAACAACCAAAACGAGAGAGAGCTAGCTTTTTCAATCAGATGTGAACCGGTCTGACGGATGTGTGGCTCCTGAAGCTTGAGACAGTGTTTTTCGAACCATTACAAGTGCCAGCGCCTGCTCCTGTGTTGATAAGCAAATACAGTAATTCCACTATAACCTCAATATACAGTGAGCAGCAGACAGACAGCAGCACCAGGCTTAACCCTGGATGTACACTGACTGTAAGTTTGGTGCAGGTCGGGACACGTGTGGCTTTCTTGTAAAGTGCCTGTTACACCAGATGTGGTTAAAGTCCGGTTTTGTCCAAAGCCACGAGGATTCACGTAAATTCCCGCGAGAATACTCGTATAATGAATTAAAAGCTGCATCAGACCGCTGCGGTGTCTGGGAAAAATAGACTTTATGCGGATTCTTTCCGCAGACCTGCGTGACTACCGCACTCGCATCCGCACGCCTCGGAGTGGGTGCATTGGTTTTAAGCACTCTAAGTTCTGCGGGACCCGCGTGTGTCTCAACCCGCACCGAACTCGCAGTCTGTGTACATTCAGGGTCAGATCCAGCAAAGACTAGAATGAGCTGCAGCTTTATGACACAGAGGTTTTCAGCAAACATATTATGCAAAATCTACTTTTTAAGCTTTTATTCTTGTTGTAACAGTGTTTCGTCAACATTATTTTAATCAAAGTTACATTTTGATTGATTCATGCCGGAGTGCTTACAAATGTCGTGTATATATATATATATATATATATGACAATTCCATTCCATCATGTCTTAACTGTGATTAAATAAATCATGTTTCTTGCAAAATACTGAAAATGTCTATGTCTCTCACACAATACTAAACAAATACCCACCACCTGTTGACTAGACTTACATGTTCTTCCTTTGTTGGCCTACGTTTGAACTCTGGTCTCTTATAGCTTGGGTGGAGCTCTGGGTGAATCCACATGTAGGCAAATCTACAGCAGACATGAGCTCTCCAGATGTTGGCTTTTACAACGTTTACCTCAGCGCTGAGAGCTTTATCTACAGCAGACACATCCAGATCCTTTGATGGCCTCTGTCACTCACTCACGTTCTCTAACGCTCAGCACGGACACCGCAGAAACAGAGTGAGAGGAAAAGCAAGTGCAGAATATGGATCTTTTTCAGTAGCTCACTTAACTAATGCGTTATAAGATTTGCAGAGATCCGACTAGTAGAATCACACTGGCACATTCACACAGCTTCGAATGCCTACTCAAGTAACACTGCAGAATTCAGAGTTTTTCTGAGTAAAGTCGGCTGCACATTAGAGGAGATTTTTAGACACGTCATAAAAAGAACAGACCAAAGACATAAGGACTTGTGAAGTGCAGCAGCGAGCGGAGAACAGTGTGTGTGTCACGTGATCGAGCGCAGAGTGTTTTCTTTCATGTGCTCGGTTATAAAAGTGAAACAACAACAAGGATGAAAGGCCAGTGGATTAAAGCAGGTTTATAAAGGTCACGGAGCTGTTACACTGATGCATTGTGGGCATCAAATGAAAATGTTTAGTTAAACTAATAGTTGTCCATGTTTTATAGTCTTGTAAAGTCAGTGTTTTGTACATCATTTAAGGAGCAGATGTGTTGGAGATGACGTGTGTAATGCTCGTAAAAAAGAATTTCACACTTTGACTTTGTGCACAAAGTGTTCAATTTTTTTACAGATGATGAGGAAATGTTACTGTGACGAAGCTGGTCCTGACCAAGCCGCAGCGCCGTTCCAAACTTAAGTCGCCCCACACCCACACACGCACTCACCACTTACCTGCTTCTTCATTCATCCCGTTCCCCGTCCTTCCGTGCCGTTTTCGCCAGGTCCATTGTTCAAAAACCACCGCAGTCGTCTTGGGTGCACACTAGGCTTCTGTTAAACCATTAATTAGTGATGGGTGAAATGAACGACGCTTCGGTACACGCTTCGAGCTTTTCCTGGTGGGAGGGGAGTGAAGCGCGTACCGGAGCTTGTGTTGTTTTCAGGGAGTGACGTCATCAGCGCGTAATGAAGCGCCGTTTGGCTGAAGTGGTTCGGAAAGTGGTTCATTTGGGCCGAGCTGTGTTGAAGCAAAAGGATCACCTCGTGCTCCGCAGCAGAGCCTGGATCTAAGACACTTCATAGACCTGGCCTGGTTTATGTTGGACCTTGTTTTAACAAATATTAAAGACTCTCAATGAAAAAATAAGCTTAGACCCCATTTATCAATTAAAAAAAAACTTCTGGTGTGTATGTAGGATGAATAGATTTTGGGTGAAAATTACGCGAGCGTAACTACAGCTCAACGTGCTGAGCGTCTGCTTGAAGTGCGGCAGATTGAGAGTTCGAGCCCAGCGCAGGATGGAATTTTTTTTGTACATTTGTGTCTTGATTTGGATGTTATTTTAGAAACGAAATGCAAACATTTATACAGTTAAGCTACTAAATACAGTATTGTTGGTTAATTTTCAATAATATAAGCGTTTATTTGTTCATGACACGGTTTCATTTTACATGCATACATGTATTTGACCACAAGATGGCGCAGAAGAGCTAACGAACCACCTGCGAAGCTCCGGCTCATGCTTCGGTTCACCTGGCAAATGGTTCGAGTATATATGGAAGCACCATTTGCCCATCACTACCATTAATATCCATAGTTTTTACCGCGGTCAAACTTTTTAAGTATCCATCTTCCATTCACGAGTCCCTACTGTCAAACAGAGTGCTCCGCTAACTTCAGGGTTATATGGCGTCAAGCGCGCGTCCTGAGCGTCGGACGTCACAGTGACGTCACCGCAAAATGTTTGTTTTGAGCACGAAATAAATAAATAAATTCCTGTGAGTGTCTTACTGGTGCAGAGACAAAAGTGATTTATTAAGTAATTTGTTGTGAATGTTTCAATAATTGTAAAATGATAAATAATTGTAGTTTATGGCAGAAACTATTGATTTTTTGTGTTAATTGGCTTGTGGGAGGAGCCTTGGGCTTTAAAAGGGAGCCAGCCTCTCTCCCTCTGTCATTTTGTGTCTGGGGCTGTTACGGAGAAGGTAACTATTGAGAGCCTTTATGAGTTATTATAATGTTTTTGCTGTGTTTGTAAAATATGTAAATTATTGTGTGTTATCACTGTTTTTGTATAGCACTTCAAACTTTTTGGGAAGGTTGAGCAATAATAAATTTAAAAACATCCTTCTGACTACGCCATCATTATTGTCACAACTGAAGAACCCTCACAGTTACTTCTTTATTTGACATGTTAAGAGGCGTCGTCACAAGGCAGATGCACCAGATGCTTCTGTTGTAAAGGTCCTCGCTCTTGCAGCAGGTGAACCTCACCATGATGCTTCTGATAAATAGTCCTAACAGAGTTTTAGTGATGCATAGACATAAGGAGAGAAACGACAAAAAACCTCCTACTCAGCCCACGCCTCCCCGAGCTCATAGAGGGGCACATCGGGCTTAAAACTGAGCCAAAACCCTGTAGTGTGCAGTAGGGCTGGGCATATATCTCGTATATAGAGATATGGATTAGACATGATATGAATTTGGCCATATCATACACTTGAGATATTGAATCGCTGGTGAAAAAGAGCCCCTAAAAACTGATGAAAAGTAGTTACAGTTACAAAGAAAAGTGACAAAGAGAAGGAGAAGATCAATAAAATGTTCTTTTTGTTGTAATTGTCAAATTATAAACTAGAATTTAGTTTTACTCAACAAAAGGCACAACTGCAATGAATATATTCAATGAAAATGTACATCTAGCAGACTAAAGGCTTAGAAAAAATATTTCACTTAAAAAATGTCATTTCAAAGATATCGCGATATATAATGTATATCAAGATATGAACAAAATATATTGAGATATACATTGTTGTTCATATTGCGCTGCCCTAGTGTGCAGAAGACAATTCACCATGGCTACACCAAGCTCTTGGTAAAAGTTAAGTATCCAGCAGTTTAGATCTTATTAATACATGTTATGTTTTGTGTTGTTTCTCTGTAGTTTCCTCCAAGGTCTGTAAACCTGCTCCTGCACTGAGGTTAAGCCTCAGCAGTTATATTTCTATTGTTGTAAGGTGAAGGGAAGTCCTCTGCATTTGACCCATCCTTCAATGCCTCTGGGACACCAGTTGCTAACTTTGACAATCTTGCTAATGTCTGCATAGCGTTAATGCTCATATTAATGCATTTATCCATATTGTGACTGATTAGAGCATTTTTCTATCATTGAAGTTGTTACAGTGGCTTGTTGCTTGTACATTTTCCGACTGACAAATAGAACACAGACACTTAGGAGAATTAGACAGCACAAACATTTTTTAACAAGATGTCTGCTCTAAGGCCAAAAAGATATTAAATTATTAACCATAATTAATCAAAACTCAGGTAGAGTGCCTTTGAGTTCCATCCAAATGTTCATTTATTATGGAATCTTAATCATTAGAACGAGTTTGCTGTCAAAGCATTTAGCCACACAGCAACCTGCTAAAGATTAAGTCTTTCATTTTATATTTAATGATTACCATTCAAAAGATCTGCATATTCTCTTCCTGTGGTTTTTGTGATTACTCGGTGAAGCCAGTTGAGATAAAAGATGAAAGTTGTGGAAGTGATTTGAAAACCCCTGACAGTAGAGGATGTGGTGATGGTTCAGCCTCCGCCCAAACCAACAAAGAGTTATCTGTCTCCAACAGAAAAGATAAGACGTTTAGAATCCTGTCTATGCTACAATTTTTTTTAAAGACTGAAGGAAAATATATGTTGATGCTGCATTTGCATTTACTGTACATCGAGACTCATTAATTCAATATGGACTTCTGCAAACAGTGATAATGGTGCAGCTGTTATATTCATGTGGGATTTATAAACTGGACTTATTTTCCCTTTTTTATTAAGCCGCTGTAATTTGTGAAGTGTATGAAGCTTAGGGAAGACAAAAACAACCAAACCAAGCGTACCTTCAATAACAGGTACTCTTTTCAAACTATATTCATACCACACACACATGTCTGTGCAGTATATGGCTGGATAGGCCTAAACTCCTGAGACAGTGGAGTAGACACAGCTCTCACTCTGGTCACCGTCAGAGCAGGGGAGTGTGTGTCCGTCCACACAGTCGTGCACACTGTGGATAGACACTTCCAGAGCGTGGACATCCTGCAGAACCAGTGTGGAACAGCCTGGAGGAGGAGGAGGAGGAGGAGGAGGAGGAGGACTGTCAGGGGCAGATGCTCAAACAAGAAAAAAGGACTCTTTCCCATATTATGCAAATTTAATTTCAAATTCATACTAATTTTTTTGTTTCTTAGACTATGCAGTGGATTTTTACAACTATGGGCCTACTGAATAATTGTGTCCAAATCTTCAATGTCACTTGTTCTCAGTGGAGCCTCTGTCCTGCTCTCTGCACTAAAGAACCTGTTAGTGAGGGCCTTCAGACTGCAGGTCTGTGAGCTGCTGCAGCCTCATGGCCTGTGCACATAGGCCGCTCATCGCATTCTTCAGGACTTTTGTGTTGTGTTTCGCGATATGGAACATGCAGACACATGCAGTTTTGCTCGTAACTTTGCGACTACCAGACGGATTATCAAAATATAAAAACTGGCTTAAAGCTTAGGCTGTGTAGAACATCGTCATGAACTTCAAATGGTTCCAGCAGTTTACGATTCCACGCTATTTGCTGTTAAGGACATGGAGCAGGAAGAACACAGGACATAGACAGACTTACAGCGGATTCACACCAAAAGCGATAAACACGCTCACTTGAGCCCTGGTCGCTGTTGTGCTGTCTCCAGCTCTCTAGAGGAAGTTTTCAGAAGGAGGAGGTAAATGGGAGTGCCTGGACCAATGCCTCGTTTGTGTCTGTAAAAAGGTGTTCCCTGAGTGGCTGTCGCCTCAGCAATGCCGCTCTGAATTTGCATAAAGTTAACTTCATCTCGACTTTGCCACGCTCAGGTCGCCTGGACCGCTGCGCTAGTCTTGTCACTTCCTCTTGTCTCCTCTCTGCGCCAGCCTGCAGAGGAAATGAATGGGAGCTGCTCTCTCAAGTCGCTCGAGTCGCTTCTGGTGTGAGTCCGCTGTTAAGGCTGATTTATACTTCCTCATTAGGTTAGGGTTAGAGTTAGTCCTGACACAGACTGCCAGTGGATCTTTGGTCTATAGTTTTTTTTCTCTAGGGCTTCAGGTAGCCAATCAGAAAGCTTGCAACAACATTTGCGCCGTGTTCGTGTCGTTCTTGTGCTCCTACACACAAAAGTCACTTAAGGCTGATTTAAGCTTCTCCGTTGGTTGAAGTCCAGGCAAGGGCTGCCATTGGATCTTCTGTTTCTTGTTTTTCTGCAGGGCTTCTGGTAGCCAATCAGAAACTTGCAACAACATTTGCGCTGTGTTCGTGCTGTTTTCGTGCTCCTCCGTGCAAAAGTCCCCTAGCGTCAAAACGCACAGCTGATCTGTGATCTAGTTGTGATTGGTGCAACTGACTAGACGCACCTGGAACCTGATTAGTTCTGAAGAGAAGCTCCAATGGCAGCCCTTGTCTGGACTTCACCCAACAGGGAAGCTTAAATCAGCCTTTAGCGTCAAAATGCACAGCTGATCTGTGATGTGGTTGTGACTGGTGTTACTGACAGACACACCTGGAACCTGATCAGCTCAGAAGAGATGATCCAATGGCAGCCTGTGCCAGGACTTAACGTAACGAGGAAGTCAGCCTTAATGACCCGTACAGATAGAAAGCGATGAGCGGCAAATTTTGTTTTGAATCCCATTCATGTGTGTGTGTCTGTCAGCGGAGGAGCAGTCTGAGGTGCCACCAATCAGAGCAAAGATCTGACAGCTTTGTGAGAGGCTGCTGAGCCCGCTCCAGATAGACTTTTCTATCTCTGGCTGCATGAAGCAAGTTATAGCCTTACTTTTTGTGACAAAGTTTGCTAATCCTAGAGTATTCTTTTATTTAAGGCTGGTCCAAAGTGCATTAGTAGCAGCCCATGAGAGTTTTTTTCTGTTGGCCACTAGAGTAAGCACGAGGGTTCTTGTTGAGTCTGTCTGTGAGTTACTCCGTTGCGGGGGATTTGTACCGGCAGTCACGTTCTTCATCCACACATGACATCCCGGGTCTGGTCCTGACACTAATCCCGATCACTTTACTGGAAACTGACACGGGTCAAACGCCAGATTCTATCAAAAAGCTCCATGTCTCTGCTCTGAATCTATTCACACACATACTTGGAACATTGTTAGGGTGAAGTGTGAATGTTTAAAACCTGAGACAAATCTATCACTGCTCCTTCAAACTGACTTGTGCAGAAGAGGTCACGCTTTAAGTTTCATCCTCTGGGGCGTGCAGGGGTGTGTCCGAGTGTGTGTGAGAGAGGAGAGAGAGGGTTCAGAGAGGCAGAGGAGGAGGAGGGACACGGCTCATACTCTCTGGCTCTGCTCCGGGACACGCTGCAGTCATGTGGATAACATTAACCTGCGCGCTGGGCTGCCTTCTGCTGCTACACCCGCTCCATATGGGACGAGGGGAACACACTCAGGTGGGATACGTTCAAATAGAAAAGACGAGAGCTGTTTGGTGCACGTGGTTAGATATCGAAAGGATTTGAAAGCTAGAAATGCATTGTGTTTTTTTGTGTTATACCTAACTTTTCTTCTTCGTCTCAGTTGTTTTGTTCACGATTAGTTTTTGTTTTGTGATGGATTGAGTTGTAAGGTTGTTGAAAGGTTTGGAGCATGAGTGACAGTAGAGCTGGAAACTATTACTGCCCTACAAAGGAAAAAAGCAGTGTATTTGTCAAAATTGAGTTAAGACCAAAATATCCTATCACCTGTTTTATATACTGTGAAAGTTTTATGGCTCAACTCTGCACCGTTTTTGAGAAATCTTATGTTAAAATTGCAGTAACTTCAAATTCTTCAGTAAAATTGAGGAAAAGTGCAGTAACTGTGTTTGAAATGGTCAGTTAGAACATTCTGAGCTGCAGATACTGCACTTTACGTTTGTTTACTGGAGAATTTGGCTCAAATCGCAGTAACTGCAAAATGTTTTTGAAAAATCACAGACTTGAAACTTTCACAAATTATTATTTAATTTAAATATAATACTATCAATTTGGCTGGTAAAAAATGTAAAAGTAAAAAAGGTTTTTTACTTATCCTGAGGCATATTATAAACACACAAACCTTTGTGTAGCTCTGACAAACACAGAACGGACAGCGTCTAAACTAAAATGCTGTTCTTCTCAGTGTTTCCTTTGTAGGGCAGTAGAGTGCTGAGTCAGTTTGGGGAAATTGTATTTATCCATTTTGAACTAACAGAACTTTTGTGGAGGATTGTAGTTTATGAACGGATTGTAGTTTATGAACTCAGTGGGAGCTAAAGAAGTGAGATGCTGTTTTTCCAATTCCTTATTTATCTTGCATTATATTTGTCATTTTGTATTACTGAGACTTTGTTCGTTGGTGTCAATTGTATTTTGGTTAATGTATCTTATTCTGATGTATGTCAATGTCAATGTCAAGAAATGTCAATATATTGGCAATGAATCTTGTTTCCCCTAATGAAAAAAAAAAATATATATATACATATATATACTGTAGAACTAATCTTTTTTCATCTGTTGCGAGGTCTGTCTCTCTCTCTAGGTCACTGTTTCCCAATCCAGGGTACACGAACCTCTGAGGATGTGCAACCGCTCACAAATGAGTAACTGGAATATGTTTACATTTTTAAAATAGTTTGAAATAAGCAAATAGTAATTGCAAAATAAATGTGTGCAATGCAGTACATTTTACCTTCTTATAATGTGTTTAGTCATACTGGCCATCAATGTAATAAAACTGTTACAATTTAAAGGTGGGGAGCTGATTTTCACACTGCAAATAGGATTTAGGTTTTAAATCTGACAACTTCCACTTATAAAACCTTCAACACTTGCTTAATATCCAGATGTATTCATTTTGGTTGCATTTATGGCTTATAAAGTTCTTTTTACAAACAACAAAGTAAACTGGAGTGACCGCCCCAAGCTCAGCCAATCAGAGAGCTGCATTCAGCTCCTGATTAGAACTACAATT
Organism: Mugilogobius chulae; assembly: GCA_038363315.1. Lineage (NCBI taxonomy): Eukaryota > Metazoa > Chordata > Actinopteri > Gobiiformes > Gobiidae > Mugilogobius > Mugilogobius chulae. The sequence goes on along the minus strand of CM076397.1, from coordinate 8,012,532 downwards.
ATTTATTTTTCAGTTCAGACGGGACTCAAGGTCTCATTTTTTCACAAAGTGCTCTATTTACTAAACACTTTTAGTGGAAAGCACAAAGTTTACTAAATTACAACTAAAAAAGTAAGTATTGTTCAAAGGTAAACATTTTTCACTTGTCCAGTGTGGAACCAAGACTATTTGGGAAGCACAGCTTTTCTTATGTCTCAAATCAAACTTGGAAGCTGCTCTTTTATGATATTGTTTGCATGCTTCTCAAGTGCAGCTCCACTTGGGGAATGTGAGATTTTTTGCTATTATCCTGCTTCCAACAGAATCTGAGCTGAAACTTTGTGAATTGTTTCTCAAAACCTAAAAAAACTACAACTATTGACATCTCTTCTGTGCAAGATCTATTTTAAACCTTGTTATAAAAGCCTTCTCATCATTAGTTTACTCACAGTTTTATTAGAAATGATTTGTGCATGTTTGAGTAATCTTGTATTGTCCTGCAGCTCAGAAAAGCCCTGTTCTCACCCACCACCTATCCCCGCCCACTTGTTTGTGTTTAATTAAGATAAAGTAATGGTTATTAAGGACAGTGTACAATTACATTAAGCACAGTGGTTTGTACCAGATTCTAGCTCACAGCTCATTTCCATCTGTCGTCCTGAGGAGGGAGGTACACTGGACATTTTAGTTGTAGGAGAAAACCGAGGGTAACATGCATACTCCACATAGAATCAATCAATCAATTTATTTTTGTATAGCCCAAAATCACAACAACAGTCGTCTCTGAGGACTTCCCAAGATTATTAATTTTAGCAAACATGAATAATAGGAAATCAAAATGAAACAATACATATTCAATGAAACATTTGATCAAGAATGTCAAAGCAGATTATTAGTAGAGCAAATGAATGATTGTCCAGAGCATCCCCTGTCCTTAGACCCTCCTTCTGTCCTTAGACCCTCCTTCTGTCCTTAGACCCTCCTTCTGTCCTCAGACCCTCCTTCTGTCCTTAGACCCTCCTTCTGTCCTTAGACCCTCCTTCTGTCCTTAGACCCTCCTTCTGTCCTTAGACCCTCCTTCTGTCCTTACACCCTCCTTCTGTCCTTAGACCCTCCTTCTGTCCTTAGACCCTCCTTCTGTCCTTAGACCCTCCTTCTGTCCTTAGACCCTCCTTCTCGGCAAGGAAAAACTCAAAAAAACCCTAAGGGAAAAAGAGAAACCTGGAGGAGAACCACAGTGAAGAAGGGATCCACTCCCATGGACGGACAGGCTGTAGATGTAACTAAGGCTAAAGTTGTCGAGTTTATGTTTGTAGAGCCAGAGTCCATAAGCAGAGGGAAACGACTCGTCTAGCAGGACCAGGACAGGCCAATCCTGGAGAGGGAGGTGGGGCGGAGGTCCAGAAAGATGGAGAACGATGTCAGTGGTCCGGCCCACGTCACTGGGACAGCAACGATCTGAAACAGAAAAGTTCAGGCCGCCGCAGGAGTCGAACCCAGAACCTTCTTGCTATAAAGTCAGAGTGCTAACTGCTGCGCCACCGTTAGCATTACATAATTATGATTATTCCAAAGATTCAGATTCATAGTGAAGCATGCATCACATAGACACTTTGTATTTCTAAGCTGTTTCACATCCGTAATTTAACAAAAAACAAAATGTAAATTGCTGATCTACATAGATTAAAATGTATTCCTAAATACACAGAACAAATGCAAAAGGTTTCTTTAAATGCAATCTCGTTGCAATTACTTGTGATGTTGTTATTAGGGATGGGACGAATTATTTAAGTCACGATTCGATTCATTTTTATTTTTGCAGCCTAAATTTTCAATTTTCTTTGACTTTGTTAGTTCATATAATACAAAGCCACTGTCAGAACTTGTATTTTATGAACATTTGAACATTAAACAGTCATATTTAGTAGGGATGCACCGATCCAGCTTTTTCAGTTCTGAAACAGGTCACGATACTTTGTCTTAAAGGATCTGCCGGTGTCCGATACCAACTGATACCAGTGTAAGGACTGAAACTGCTTTTCTTTCTTATCGAAACATAAAACATTTTGTCATGCAGTGTCATATAACTGTAAGTTACAACTTAAAAACTTATTCTGAATAAAATGTCAAATACAATTGGGCGTTATGGATCAACACCAGCCAATAAATGAGTCTTATTATGTCCAATTAAAGCCACAGCTAGGATATCGGCTGAACCGATATCATGGAGACAATACCTGATCCAGCAAAATTTCCTGGATCACCACCGATATCCGATCCCAGTATCGGTGCATCCCTAATATTTAGTTTCCATATTTAGAGGTTCATCCATCAGTTGTTAAATCAACAGTAAAAAGCACGTTCAGTCAGGTCTGGCACAAGTTCACTCTTTGTTTCCTCAAACATCATGGCTGTTATTGTTTTCTTGTTTGTATTATACAACCACAGAGAGTATGTGTGTAGGTCAGAGGCTTCAGGAGCCATTCTGGACTTTTGATTCGATCGTTGCATACTTCAAACGATTTTTACGTTTTTTGATACATTTTCCATTCCTAGTTGTTATGGTGTGTAAATGTTTTTTTGTTTTTACCTGCATGGTTAAAGAAATGTTTATTAATAGATGAGCACAATCTTTTCTATAGTATGCATGTGCCATTTGCACTTGTGTGAGTTGAAGACACTGATTGTCTCTGCTGCTCTTGTCCTTTTCTACTTTTTCAACTTTAATCTCACTGCTGCACCATCTCCCTCAAGTGAAAATGACTTACAGTGTCTTGGCTTCTTTTCAACTCTCTATTCCATGCTCTCTCTTTCACTTGCTCTCTTTCTCCCATGTCTCCTTATATCTCTCTCCTGCCTCTCCTCTCTTCTTTCTCTCTCTCTTTCTCTCTCCCTCTCTCTTCTGTATCTCCTGCTCCCGCTCTCCCTCTTTCCTCTCTCTCCCTCTCTCTCTTTCTGCCTTTATATATGACTTTCTCTCTTGCTGTCTCTTCTCACATCTCTCGTTCTATCTTCTATCCTCTTCCTCCAGTGTCTCCTTCTCCCTCTTTTTCCCCTCCATTCTATCCTGGACTATTGCAGTCACTCCCGTCGGGCAGAAATCTTTGGTCCATCCAGACGAACCTAATGCCACATGATCAGTGTCTTTCTCTCTTTACAAAACGTGTTTATGTTGGAAACACTGTCACTTTATCCACCATGTTTTCATCACTGCCACTTGTTCATATCTTCTTATATTGGCACTGACAGATTGCACTATTGTTCTCATTACTGTGTATATTTTTAATTGCCTTTTTTACTTAGCATACTTTAGTGATGTCAACCCCAAACGATCTTATGCTTCAGCTTCCAATCAGTTCATTAAACTTCAACCAACTATTACACAACTTATGACTTTTATTAACAACTACAAAAAAAAAAAAAAAAAAGACAAAGGCCAGAGACAAGTAGAAAAAACCTTGAGCAGCCACGTTATCGACACACTCAGAAACACCCAAACAGCATGAACAGAGCATGGAAGTATAATTATAACTGGAAGATGAGTCCAAGATGGCGGCCCGTTGTTTTCAATGGCTTGTGCTCAGTGGCACATTGATGCCGAAAACATTTTTTCTTCCGCGCTCTTTCCTGAATGCGGGCTAGCGCCTCCCACTACCGTGACGTCAGAAAAGTGACAGCGTGATCAGTTCTGACCAATCAGCGCGATGGTGGCCTGAGCGGGGGGAGAGCGGTGGAGGAGCGGGGGAGCGGAGAGAGCGCGGGCAGAGCGGTAAGCTAGGCTAAACACCGTTTAAGCGTTTGGGCATCGAAAAAATTGGAAAATTTATGTAGTGAAACTAGAGAGAAATACCTTCAAAATGAGACCTTAGTTAAAGCTGTAGGTGCCGTGTCCGCGGAGCAATAGCAGTTTGAAGTGCCGAAAAATGCATTGACCGTCTATGGGGAAATTTTTCTTGGGCCCAACCGCTGCAGTACCGCGGAGCGGCCTGATCGCCACTCGCATCAGGAAAGAGGGGGCGGAGCCCAATCCAGATAATATAATACATCCATGGAACAGAGTCATCATTGCAAATACAAGCACAAAGTTTGGGTTTGGGTCGGGTCCTGAGTTTTAAGTACATTTTATCGGGGCGAGTGAGTCGGAATGCATTTTTAATCTGAAAAGCTGACTCACGCATCACTAATGCTCTTATACTTTATATCCTAGCTGATATATTTGGATTCTTTGTCTCTTTTGCGCCTCTTCTCTATCCTTTACTTCTCTTGTCTTCTCAGTTTTATACGTCTCTGTCTCTCTCTTTCTTTCTTTCATTCTCTCTCTCTTCCTCCTCTCTGTCTGTCTCTCTCTCTCTCTCTCCCCCCTCTCTCTCTCCCTTTCTCTTCCCCCCTCTCTCTCCCTCTCTCTTCCCCCTCTCTCTCCCTCTCTTCTTCCCCCTCTCTCTCTTTCTCTCCCCCCTCTCTCCCCCTCCCCCTCTCTCTCTTTCTCCTCTCTCTCTCCCCCTCCCTCTCTCTCTCTCTCCCTCTCTGTCTCTCTCTCCCTTTCTCTCTCCCTCTCTCTCTCTCTCTCTCTCTCTCTCCCCTCTCTCTGTCTCTCTCTCTCTCTCCCCCCTCTCTCTCTCCCTCCCTCCTCCCTCTCTCCTCCCTCTCTCTCTCCCTCTCGCCCCCCCCTCTCTCTCCCTCCTCCCTCTCTCTCTCCTCCTCCCTCCCCCTCCCTCTCTCTCTGCCACCCCCCCCCCCCCCCCTCTCTCTCTCTTTTCCCTCCCTCTTCTCCCCTCCCTCCCCCCTCTCTCACAGTGATGAGTTCAGGACACTGGTCAGATTAGCTGGACAAATGGACTCAGGTGTGCAGAGATCAAGTGTCTTTGGGCTGCAGAGCGGTTCTTACAATGGCTGGTCCTGTGTGGGATAGAGGAGCTTTGTTCTGCGTCGTGCAGGGGAAATATGCTGCTCCATTATGTCTCTATTAATGCCACATAGTACAGGATCAGCGCGCAGGGGATTATGGGTAGTCGTCAGGTTCAAAGGCACGGCACAAGCAGCTGAATGAGCCATTGATGATACTGTATAAAAAGCTGAACTATACCAAAACAGGTGCATGTTAAGAAAAAATATGGAACTAATGCAGTTTTGCAAGGTCGTAGGTTGAGCTTCAAGATCATGCATAGTATTCATTCATTTTCTACTGCTTAATCTCATCAGGGGTCGTGGGTGACTGGAGCCTATCCCAGTGACTTTGGGCCTTAGGTGAGTTAGACAGACAACCATTCACTCTCTCATTCACTCACAGGAGAGATTTACAGTGATGCCCAATGAACCTAAACGTGCATGTTTATGGAGTACCTGAAGAAACCCACGCTGACACGGCTGGGCCATTAATCGATCGAGATCAAATCGAACTGAGTTGTCAATTATTTGGTGTCTGGTTTTGAATCGAAATATTGAAAATCAATTTTTGTCACTAAAAATGTGCAGGTTGGAGCAAAAGTCAAACTTTGAGGCAAAAAAAAAAAAAGGTAAATGGTCTATTTATATACCTGGCCATACCTGCTTGTCAAAGCCTGATCCCGTCAGATCTCAGAAGCTAAGCAAGAAAGGGCCTGGTTAGTACTTGGATGGGAAACCGATAGAACACCAGGTGCCACAGTGGGACGACAGGAGTAGATGTCGTTGTGTCCTTGGGCAAGACACTTAACCCACACTGCCTCAGTGTCTGCGTACACTGGGGTGAGTGGATGCTAGATTGTAAAGCGCTTTGAGTGCCTGGAAAGGTAGAAAAGCGCTATATAAATAGACCATTTACCATTTAACTTTGAGGCAGAAAATATATGTTGTATTCCAAGTAACTGGGATATTTCCCAGTTAAAAAATACCAGCTCCCAGTTCAAAGTGTAATCAACTTGTATGTAAACATTATGGCTAATGCTAACCTTTAAGCTAGCCATAACCAATCTTTGCATTGTTTTGTGGCAGTTAAGATCCTCAGATTCACTTTTTGTGGTGATTCTTCTTGTTTGTGAAGTGGGACTACCTCGGCCAGGTCCAGTTCTCCAGTGGTGTATTTACCAGTTCGAGTGGCGTTCCAGCGCATTTTGACAAGTGGGGAATATCCTAGTTCCCAGTTGTCTGGAACGCACAAATAGTTTAAAAAAATGGGACATATTAAAAGTTTTTGCTTTGTTTATGGTGATGAATGGCATTTTCCATTTTGGTTTGAAAAGGTTTAACAAAATCGATCAAGATTGATCAATATTGAGAAAAAACAAAACAAAAAACGCCCAGGCCAGCCCTAGGTGACACAGGGAGAACATGCATACTCCACCCAGAGAGATCGTGTGGTGTTGACATGGTCCGACCCGGGATTCGAACCCACAACCCCTCATTAGGAAACCAGAGCTCTAACCACTCTGCTACCGTGCACCCCATGATAGATCCCCTTTAATTCATTAGTACATACATTATCTATATACCTGTTGTGTCTGCCTTGTGAATGCCTGTTTTTCTGAAACCTTTGGCAAATATTGAATGAAGAATTGTGACAAAGTGTGCGTGTGGGTGGGTCGATGGAGGTTTGGCTGCTGATATTGTGGCTGATGACTTTGGCAGCTCTCACAGTGGAGCTCTGACTGCAGCCCAGGACCTAACCTCAGCTTCAAATAAAGACGCTTTAATGGACTGTTTGTCCAAAGATGAGACATGACGTCATCAGACCAATATTTACACTTTTTTTTCTTCATCACTTTCAATAGTTGGTTTCATTTTCAATAAAAGTGGTGGTGGAACAGGGTAAAAAGTAGGTTACCTCCTAGTCCACTATAATTTTTAGACAGTTCAAATATTTGTATTTGCTGATAAATAATAGTACTAAATATCTATAGCCAAATATGACCTTTACTTAAAGGGTAAGCTTAACCCCTAAACTTCACGCACAAAACCCATTTCAAACACAGCAAACTCATTGAAAAGCATTAGGAAAAGGCCAAACACGGGGCTTAGAGAGCAGGGCAGCAGTGTGATTGGATTGACAACGGTGTCTGCAATGAGTGCTTATGCGTGGGCAGGTCACGCTGATGTCACATACAGTCTGGAAATGACACTGGCTCTGCAGTGAGACACAGCCAGTTTGTGACTATTTGACCTGAAACTTGCAAATTTGCTGAATTTGGACTAAAAATTTAAATACAGGTATGGTACCATTGTACAACAGTAAAACCAACCAATTTTGTTTTGTAACGAATGTATGCATTTGTAAAACGTTTCGTAATAATGTGATGACCTTAGATTACTTACTACTCTGTTGTTACAAGAAAGTCATGAGCTCCGCTAGCTTGGTCACAAGATTAGCATTAGCATTAGCTTTTTGTTTCACTAGCGCGGGAAGCAGCAGTTTCTACAGTTTCTCATGTCTAACGTTATGATCCGTGTAAATTATTAAATACTGCATATTGCAGAGGTAATATGAACACTGAAATACGACTAATGTGTGATGGTGATACAATTTTTCTATCTGTACTGGAATGTCCATGACATTGAATTCAGTTATAAACCAGCACAGCAAGAAGAAAGACGTGTCTTTGCTTTGTTTCTCATGAATATCCCCCTTTAAAGGGCTTTAGACACTAACATTCTACTTACCAATCTCCCAGGCATGACTAAAATATTATTAATAATATAACTTGGAACAGAATTCTATCACTAACTAACTGTACAATCACGCCAATATGGTCAGAAAAATTGTAAAGTGGTATAACTTTTTAAAGTGTTTACCAGGCCATTATTGTCAACTGATTTTTAAAATTCTGTATAATCATGTGGATATTTAAATCTTTTATCATAGTAATCCTGCGATTATGCGTATGACGCTTATACTCGAATCAAAAACAAGTTTGTTTTTTTTGTTTTTTATAGCAGCAGAAGTATATAAAAGCTTTCAACTAATGACATCGTCTGGACAGCTCTATTTATTGACCTGTCTAAAGCATTTGAAACAGTGGATCATGCCTCATAGTACTGTATGCTCTGTCTGATAGAACCCAGTGTTTTTCTTTGGGTTTTCTGAAGGTCTTTAAGGGTGTGCCTCAAGGATCTATCCTTGGACCACGTTTGTTCGTTCTCTGCTGCTGATGATGATGATGCTGGATGATGATGATGATGATGATGATGATATGTTTTATTACACTGTGCTTCTTCAGAAGAGGCTTTTGGTCAAATGCATAGCTTTTACTGCTTATAAAAGTTATTTTTGTCAGGTAAAACGTGTATTAAATGCAGAGAAGATAAAACCTACTGATTCTCTAAAACCATGAGTCTGTGTAATTTGCCTCAAATTACAGCTTTACATAGGGTGACCACTTGTCCCGCTTTTGGTTGTGCTGTCATGCTAATCAGGCTTCTGTTCCCCGCCCTGCATATTTTACATGCTGTAGATACTATGTATCACTGAGCCCTGAGATTTATAACAAACCTAAAGATCTTAACCCATTCTGTGCACTTCCTGTGGAGACTGATGCACCAGTGTCTTTTAAAGGGCGATTTATACTTCCCCGTAGATATCCGTCAGTCACGTGCTCAGTCCTTGCAGAGTTTGCCATTGGAACTTCTCTTCAGAGCTAATCAGGTTCCAGGTGTGTTTAGTCAGTTAAACCAATCACATGTAGATCACCGATCAGCTGAGCGTTTTGACGCTAGGTGGCTTTTGTGCGTAGGAGCACGAGAGCAGCACGACCACGGTGCTGCATTGGTTGTAAGCTTTCTGATTGGCTACCACTACCCCTGGGGAAAAAAAACAATAGACAGAGGAGCCAATGGCAGCCTGTGCGAGGACGTAAAGTTACGGGGAAGAATAAATCGCCCTTTAGGGCCATGTTAGGTTTACTTCCTCAACATGTGCTTGCCCGGAGCACTGGTGACTGTAGCCTGAGGTCTGAGAGTGTAATGCTCTCTGGACCCAGAGTCAGAACACATCTGGTTTACTGCACCTTCACACAGAATGATTTGCAAATGAAGATACATATATCTGTTTTGTATAAAATTTGCACTTTTAGTTTTAGTGATCATTGTGCAAACTTGTGTGTGTTGATTTATGTTTGTTGAATTTTTCATGTATTTATTTTTGTTGCTTTTTGCCTCAGTGAACTCTGGTTAAAAGGTGAAAAAAAAAAAAAAAAAAAAAATGTTATTGCTTTTTGCAGTGAGCACCATACACTGTGTTTAGTAACAACAAAATATATAATGATAGAATTGTGTTTAGGTTAACTTGAATGGTTTATACACTGTAATAATTATTTTCTGTTTGTTTCCAGAACGACCTACTGCAAAGTCACAATGAATCTGAAGCACTGGAACCAGACTCAGACCTTTCAACATCGAGCAGAAATACTTTGGATCTTAAGTTGTTTGAAGGTCTGAAAGTGTCACCCAACACGGAGCAGTCAGTGACACTCGTACCTCACACAGAGACGGACAACGTAACGACAAACACACCGGTGCTGGACGGTGGAAACCTTCTGTATGGAACGGACCACAGATTGTACAGGGTTCACCAAGGACCTCCTGGTTTCATGGGACTACCAGGAAAACCTGTAAGTGTTGGTCATAACTGCTGAGCTTTCATTAGATCGATGTTAACTCTTTCATGACCAGCCCTGTTTTTCTTTGACCCTCCTTCACTGCCAGACTTTTTTGGAATCATCAATCATGTACTCAAAAGAGACCTACAAGTATACTTTCATTTAAAGAAGAATTGTTTTTCTACATAATCCCTTTTTTTTAGGCATTTGAAATTCTTTGTTTTCGTTAGATTTCAGAAACTTTTGTTATTTCCTTGTTACTTTTAGTGAAAAATATAGCCACTACAATTAAATAATATTTTAGAGTAAAAAATACGGGTCTACATGATTAAAACAATGAAATCATTCAAACAATAAGAAATAATATCTGGTAGTTATAAAGAATTTATGGATGACTTGCAACATATGGGCATTTCTGCTGTTGCGCCAAGTACCCGCCCACTTTTAGGTGAAAATGACCAATTCAATCATGTAGCGCTAGATGCAAATGTTCAACACTTCTCTCACTTTTGGCCAAAGAAATTCAAAACCAGCTGCTGGAGAAAAAGAAAAAAACAACCGCACATTTGTAAGGATGTGTGAGACTAACTGCCAACAATGAAAAAGATTGTTTTATTGAAATAAAATACTGTCGATTAGCGCTAGCTTCTCTGCCTCGGGTGAACGGCTCCACACACTGGCCGTCTTTAGAAGTAACTCTTTTTATTTGGATTAGTTTAATAATTTTATGACAAATACATTGTGAATATTTGACCAGTCTTTATGTGTTTGTCATTGGATTATAATAATGTCCATTATTGTAACAACTAGCCTGCTAACTGTACTTCACAGGCATATGTTAACAATTAGTTTTATACTTTATTTGTCCACCATAAATGCAGTGACTCACAATTATCAACTCGAAGCTTCATAGATTCAGCATATTCTTAATAAGTTTGAAATGACATAGTGACCTTTTAAGCTAGTGATATTAGGAATTAGGATTGGTTTTATATTTCTGTCAACGTAATTCATCTTCTTCTTGGTAATAATAATGATTGTTGTTGGTTTTCTTCTAGGGATGTCCTGGGATTCAAGGACCAGTTGGATTAAAAGGTGACAAGGCAAGTCTCTCTTTATACTATACTAAAACTTGTATTTCATTGTCATTGTAAGTGAATCAACAATGACAGTTAGGTTTAATGCACAATAAGTCAGTTGATCAAAAATTACTGTAGATCAAATCAAATCAATTCATTTTTGTACAACAATAGTCGTCTCTGAGGACTTCCCAAGATTGTTTATTAGCAAACATGAATAGTAGGAAATAAAAATAAAACAATACACATTCAATAAAACAATAAACATTCAGAAGCATAATTGATCAAGCATGTCAAAGCAGATTATTGTAAAGCAAATTAATAATTGTCCAGAGCATCCCCTGTCCTTAGACCCTCCTTCTCAGCAAGGAAAAAGGGGAAAAAGAGAAACCTGGAGGAGAACCACAGTGAAGGGATCCACTCCATGGACGGACAGGCTGTAGATGTAACTAAGGCTAACGCAGATCTAATTGTAGATATAAACTATAAGTCTGTAGAGCCAGAGTCCATTAGCAGAGGAAACGACTCATCTAGCCGGACCAGGACAGGCCAATCCTGGAGAGGGAGGTGGGGACTCCTCTCCAGAAGGAGGAGTCGGCATCAGTGGTCGGCCACATCACTGGAACAGCAGCATCTGAAACAGTTACACTCAGAGACATGGACAGGGACAACGAGTGAGTAGCAAAGAACAGACTAGACATGAACTGTAACTCAATATTCTTTACAGAAGGCAGAAGTGAGGACAGACTTTCGCCAGTATATTTGCTCCTAGGGCAGCCTGACTAGAACTATGGGCTTAGAGTCTGTTCCTAACTGACCTGACCATAAGCTAATCCAAGAGGAACGTTTTAAACCTAATCTTAAACATTTTGAGCCTAATCTGAAATGTGGACACTGTGTCAACTGTAGATAGTCTCTGTTTTTTGTAATGTCTGAGAGGTGGGATGCCAGCTGAGTGAAAGCAGACTAGAAATTGGATTTTCGAGCCATTGGAAGATTTGTGATGAAGTTTGCATATTCTCTACATGTCGTGTTGGTTTCTTCCAGACATTCTAGTTTCCCCTACCAACTTGAAACATGCACCATGGGAAAATCCTCAAGCGAAGTTCTGGAGATGAATCCCTGAGCAATGTACGACAGCAACTCAGTGCTGCAGAGGCCTGGAAGGATGGGTCAAATGCAAAAACGATGCAAATGCAAAAACCAGAAGAACCAGAGAAGAACCAGAAAACCAATAGACAGAAAACCAGAAGAACCAAAAAGAAGAAACAGAAAAAAAACCAGAAGAACCAGAGAAGAAGAACCAGAAGAAGAAAAAAGAATCAGACCAAGAGGAAGAAAATAACCAAAGAAGAAAAGAAGAAAACGAAAGAAGAAGAAGAAGAACCAGGAGAAGAAGAAAACCGAAAGAAGAAGAACCAAACCAGAAGAAGAAGAACCAGAACAAGAAGAGAACCAGAACAGAAGAAGAACCAGAACAAAAAGAAGAACCAGAACAGAAGAAGAACCAGAACAAGAAGAAGAACCAGACAGAAGAAGAACCAGAACAAGAAGAAGAACAAGAAGAAGAACTAGAAGAAGAACAACAGCAACTACAACGGGCGGCTCAGCAGAAGCGAGTCGACTTGACACCTGGTGCCTTAACCTCTGATCACTCAACAACCAGAGTACCTGGAGGAAACACCCAGACACAGGGAGGAACATGTAAACTCCACAAAGAAAGGCCCTGTTTCAGCAGCGACGGATGTTTATCCATACTGACATAATGTTCTTGTGTCTCTTCTTCAGGGTCTTATGGTCCTCCTGGTCTGGACGGGCAGCGTGGGGTTCCAGGACCATCGGAGTGCCAGGTCTGCCTTCTCTGTTTCTCTGGAGGAACACTGAAGAGGACTGGGCTGCTTTTAAGGTGAGAAAAGAATTTTACCAATCTAGATAATGGCTGCTCGTCACAAAAGGACACCAAATAATAGAAAACTCATGGAGAGCCACAGTGAAGGAGATATCCACTCCCATGAACGAACAGGTTATAGATGAGACCAGGACTGATGAGGAGCCAATGCAATTTGAACTTTAAATCAGTGGAGTCAGAGTTCAGTAGTAGAGGAAGAGATTTATCCAGCAGAATGTGTACGGTCAAACCAAGAGAGGGAAGCGGGGAGGAATCCAAGTGAGAAGGGTCCAGGTCCTTAAAGTGAGGCTAAAGGTTCAGTCAGAGACCTACTCCGCCCACAACTGCACCCCAACTGGCTCACAAAAGTGGGAGATGCCCACAGTGCTTGGGTGTGAACAGACGTTTACTGACACAGCATCAAATATGGACAGAGAGCTTGGTGAACTTTGTGCCAGAGTGATCCATGCGGTAAAGTTTACAGCTGCTGAGGCACAGTGCTGCCACAGTTCTAGTTGCACTTCAAGACATATGTATGTATGAAACCTTTCCTTGTGGCCATACCTGCTTGTCAAAGCCTGATCCCGTCAGATCTCAGAAGCTAAGCAAGAAAGGGCCTGGTTAGTACTTGGATGAGAGACTGTTAGAACACCAGGTGCCACAGTGGGACGACAGGAGTAGATTGTCGTTGTGTCCTTGGGCAAGACACTTAACCCACATTGCTTCAGTGTCTGCGTACACTGGGTGAGTGGATGCTAGATTGTAAAGCGCTTTGAGTGCCTCGTAAGGTCGAAAAGCGCTATATAAATAGACCATTTGCCATTCTATACAAATACTCATGCGAGTATTTGTCTAAAACTGAAAATGAGAAAAGAGAAACACTGACGCAACAGTCGAACTTGCAACTCTTTGAACCTTGCACCACCTGTTTATTCATCTGACTCCTGATGTCATTTCACAGTGAGGAGTTTCTATATTCTACCTGAGCAACTCAACTTTGATGTTGCGTTTTAAGCAAACATAACTGCAAAATGAGCGAGTTTGCACAAAAATGTCCAAAAAAGACCCGGAAAACAGTGGGTAATTCAATTTAGACCAAACAAATAGTTTGACAGTAAAAAAAGTGGATTTGGCGTTTAGGAGACATCATAGATCTGGGCTTCGACTCTGGAGCAGCAGCATATGAAACAAATACACTCCCCAAGAGGCAGTGGGACAAGGAACATGTGAAGAGAAAAGAACAGATCATGGATGTACTTAGTAACAAATTATATACAGTAGTAGGAGAAATAAAGAAGATAGGCAAAGGAAGGCAAGGCAAGTTTATATGTATAGCACAGTTCACACACAAAAGAATTCTGAAACTTCCAAATCAGGAAGACAAACCCACACAATTAAAATGACAATAGTGCAGATAAAGTATAAAGATAAGCAAAAGTGACTGAATACGCGTTTGGTCAGGGCTTGTGTGAACAGACTCTGACATTGACACTCATTTATCAGATCTTCATGACATAGTTTTTCCTGCTGGTCATCTTGAAGCCCACACTGACTTATGTACATGACTGGATTTACAGTTGTATCCAAACATAAACATGCAAACTGCTGAGTGTGCAGACAGAGACCACATGGGAAGAATCCGACTCTACATTGGGCAGGTCTGAGCGCTCCTGCTGCAGTGTGTTGACAGCATCGCACGCTCACACCGCACAAGTCAGTCAGTTTAAATGTGCTTCTGCCGGTGCACGGTCTGACAGGAGCAGAACTCAGCAGCTCGGAGGTACAGCACACTCCCACTCACTGCTAGAGCTGCACCATTATTCACAAGTTTTGCTATTACGATTGATTTACCATTTATGTTTTAAAAACCTGATTATGTTCACATTGCAAACATGCCCAGAACCCTGAAATAAGCTAAGTAACTTCACTCTTATTTGAGTTAAATTTCGCCTTTGCTAATGCTGTAGATACAGTTGGCAACAAGTCATATTTGTGGGTGTGGCCTGCTGTGGGGGATAGTCGTGGGGGAAATCCAATGCTATGGCATGGGAAGCTAAACTTTTTACCACTTTTAACACTTTTTCTGGCAAATTAAAGGTGGGGTAGCTGATTTTCACACTGCAAACACTATTTAGGTTTTAAATCCGACAACTTCCTCTGTTATATCCTTCAACACATGGTTAATATCATACATATTTATTTTTGGTTGCAATTTTGCCTTAAAACCTTTTTACAAACAACAAAGTGAAACTGGAGGAGGACCACTCAAGCTCAGCCAATCAGAACGCTGCTTTCGAGTTCCAATGAGAACTTCACTTCTTTATAATTGACAGTAGTTAGTGATCTAATCTTTCCACAAAGTGCTGCAGATACTTATTTACAACTAAAAAAGTTAGTTACCCCAACTTAAGTGTATTTTTAGAAAGAAAAGTACAAGGAACTGAAAAAAGTTCCCACGGTGCGAAAAGACCTAATGTGAGTGGAGCCTAATGAGAACTGTGTGGAAACAAGTACATAGCCTATCACAAACAGTTGTGTCAGTGTCCTGGTGCAAGTTCAAACTCAACATGTTCCTGACTCATGGTTCAAAATCAGCTTCAGGCTCTAAGAAACCTAACCCTAACCCAATTTTTATACAATTATAAGATTAATCTTGAAATGTTACAAGTTAATTATGGTAATTTTACAAGAAAAATAAAAACAAATGATCAGAACCTGGACTGGATGAGTCAAATGTTTGCATAAAGATACACAATAGATTTTTATATTTATAACAATGTTCCATGATCCAAATGACCATTTTAATTTCAATCAAACTTTAAGTTTAATATTAAAAATGTACTTTTTATGACTTTGACTTTAATCTCATAACATTGTGAATCTAATCTCGAAATGTTACAGGTTCATTGTCCAAGTTTTTGACTTTTAAAGGTGCACTGTGTAACTTTCTGGAGGTGAAAAGTCATCTACACAATTCAGTAGAATTAGAAAGTTAAAACACTACTTTGGAACTTTCTGAATGGAGATGAATAATTTTATGCCATAAAATAAAAAAATCTGCTAAAGGTACACTTTTGTGCATAAACAGACGTGTTCAGGTCCTCCTCCTCCAAGCCAAATATTAGACTCTTTTGTGGCCATACAAGCTCACTCAAAGTAAAACGTAGATTTTTATGAATTATTTAGTGCAACAAAGGCATTTAAATGACAAAAATATCCATTTATTCAAGTTTATTTTTGGTCAAAAAGTTGCACAGTGCACCTTTAAACTTCGTCATGCATTTCTGTTTCTCAAAAACATGCCAGGAGCCTGATTGAAACCACAGTCTGCCCAGGTCTGGTTTAAAGGAAAGCATATTGTGAAAGAGCAGCCTGAAACTAGGGCCTGCACGTCTGCAGTGTGACACTTCTCAAACCTGGAGCCGATCCAGACCTCTCTCTGCTGACTGCTCCCTGGACTCGTGCTCCTCCAGGCAGCTTTCTCTAACTGTCAAAGGCCCTTGTGTTACTGCCCCGTCAGAGCACACTGAGGGCTGTGAGGCCCTGCTCCACACAGGCTGGAGGCTTAGGGGAGGTCCGGGCTGCAGTGCCAGTCTTACTTCACAGGACGATCTTCAATGGGACCACCACGCGCTGACAGCCAATATAAACACCAACTTGCACTGCTGCCGTAAACTTAAGGGACTCTCTTTGCTTTTCTAAATTGATATAAATAAAACAAACACACACTGGCGTACGTAGAATGATGCTTTTCATATTTCCATTTATCATACTTAGAGGTGGACACTATCAGAATTTTGATATTACGGCAAAAAAAATAAGGAATAGTGATGAAAAGTGATTTTAAATGAGGAGATAAAGGTGTTTTTTGCACGTTTGGGATTTGTTTTCCAGACATTTAAAGGATATTGTAGTTATTATAAAACTACAGCATAGGTACACATCTGTTTGTGTAAATGTGCAATATAAAAAATAATCATTCATTCATAGGTGAAAACAATCCTGCCTCAGCCTTAGGACACTGTTAATCCATAAAGAACCACTGTGATTCTGGTGTCACTTTGGCTGCTCAGGAAGGTTCTGTAAATGATTTTATTCACTGTTTTGACTTTATACAGTCCCAGAGTGACTCGCGATGAACATCCTGAAGCATCATGGTTCTGGTCATGTGACTTTGTTTTCACACAGTCACATTTCCAAATGAACGTTTTTCAACTTTGCTCTGATGTCCAAATTAGCATTTTTATGAAAGTGAATGTTTTCTTGTTCAAAGTAAACCAGTTCTCTGTACTAACATAAGGACAGTTGAATATGTGATGTCACTGGGTTAAACTTGAGGCTGAGCTGCTGGACTTTTGCTCTCACCTTTATCTGAAACATCATTATTTTCAAGATTATAACATATTGTATAGTTTATTGTTAGATAAAGCAAACCTGAGGAATAAGTGGAATTCTAAATGCAGTCTACTCGTGTGTCTACAAAATGACCCCTTTTCTTGTAGGTTGTATGCAGAAAGTAAAACATGGTGGCAGAGTGGATAGCGCTTTGGCCTCACAGCAAGAAGGTTCTTCCCCGTGTCTGGGTGGTTTCCTCCAGGCACTTCGGTTCCCCCACCATCAACCAATAACATGCATGTTAGGGAACACTTGGTGGTGCCGAAGGTAGAGGCGGCAGGTGTTTAGGTGAATCTCTTCTGCTGAGTTGCCCAGGGCAGATTACTGTCACTGAGTCGAGAGGGGAGGGGTTCATCTCACTGTGAAGCGCTTTGTGACTCTGTGTCTGTGAAATGTGCTATACAAATAAAGATTACTTACTACTTACTTACTAAACAAGGATCTTGCCTGAGCAGCCAGCCCCTCCTTCATTCTGTTCAAATGCAGAAGGGTCTGTAACAAAAGACAGAGCCAATCACTTTGTCGTCAAAGTAAGGACGATCCAATCTCAAACGGTCGTCCCCTCCCTCACCCCTCCCAAAATCAAAACTTTTTTTTTTTTTCAAACCATTTCAAAACTGGTTTAGCGCTTGCCATCGTTTTGGTGGTGGTTTTCTGTGATTGGTTGACTCAGCACTCCGAAGCCAAATCAAAAATCTAAATTGAAACCCGGCGCTCTGATTCCAGACCCTCACATCTTTGTAAAGTTGTCCGACAAAGCTGGTCAGACAAACAAGGAGCTATAAAACAGACTAGGAAACAGAAGGATTGTCCGGTTATAGAACTGGATTAGATCTGGTGCTACTACCAAAGCCAAATCTTTCTTAGGTGTGAAGCAGGTTTGAGAGCCACTTTACTATGCAAAAATAAATGTCTCGTCGTATTTTAAGTAAAACAGATGAAAGAATTGGCCTTGGTTCTTTGAGACTATAAAGATGTGCTCCTGGTTTGAGTTTATCCAGTCTGAAGCAGCCAGATCTGTGAAATATGGGTCAAGTATTTCTGAACAACGTGATTGAAAAGAAATTTGTGAGTGAACTTTTAGCCAGATGCAGCATGGTGACTGAAACATTATTTTAATATAAGATATAAATGATTGTGTGTTGCAGAGATCTCCAGTCTACCAGATGCTGAGAGCTGGCTGGCCTGTGAGTAGTTCTGTCAGTTTCTTTGAATCCATGTTTTTGAGTCTCTAAGTTTTTTCTTGTTTCTCAGGTGATGCCAGGCCCTCCAGGACCTCTCGGACAAACAGGCAAACCTGGTCTTCCGGTAAGTTTTACAGGATTATTTTTCCCATGTGCAGAGATTTGTTTTTTTCACGCTCACAGCAGTAGTGGAGGATTAACTGAAATAATATTAATATTTTTTTCTTGTAGAGCACTTTCATACATGTAGCAACCCAAAGTGCTTCACAACTTTAAATACATTACAATACAAAATATAAATATGCATAAAATCATAAAAACAAATTAAAAACAATTCAAATAGTTGAAAACATTTAAGTCATAAGCATGTTTAAAATGTACTGTCTTTAGCCCTTAGTCCTGACTCTGGTCCATGTATGTTTAGTCCTGACTCTGGTCCATGTTTAGTCCTGACTCTGGTCCACGTTTAGTCCTGACTCTGGTCCACTTTAGTCCTGACTCTGGTCCAGTTTTCCTGACTCTGGTCCACGTTAGTCCTGACTCTGGTCCACGTTTAGTCCTGACTCTGGTCCACGTTTAGTCCTGACTCTGGTCCACGTTTAGTCCTGACTCTGGTCCACGTTTAGTCCTGACTCTGGTCCACGTTTATTCTGACCTGGTCACGTTTAGTCCTGACTCTGGTCCACGTTTAGTCCTGACTCTGGTCCACGTTTAGTCCTGACTCTGGCACCAGCAGGAGGCCGGTCCCTGAGGTCCTTAGAGTGCAAGATGGTTCATAACATGTCAGAGATGTACTTTGGTGCTAGTCCATGGAGAGACTTAAACACAAGTCTATTCTCTGGAAGTCAGTGCAGAGAACTGAGCACAGGACTAATGTTGATTTGTCATATATATGTGAAATGTCCAACCAGTCTCACAGAAGGCGTACATATAGCACGACACAAAAATAGCGTATTTTTAGCACGATATAGTCCTGTTTTGCGTACTTATGTTGCGCCGTACATATAGCACGATATGAAAAGCGTAAAAATGACACGAGATTTCACAGCGTAAAATGACACGAGGTTTGGTTGAAGCCACGTGGGGACGTTTTCTTCAGGTGAAACGGCTAAGTTCAGGCAAAAAGTTACTAAAATGGTTACATTAGGGTTGGGGCTTGGGGTAGGTTAAGATTAGATGTAGGATTTTGTTAATTTTCATAAATTAGAACACGTCTTAACAACCACCATTGAAATGAATGGGGACTGTGACGCGTACTATAATTACGCAAAAGAGCTGTAAACTCGTGCTAATCATACGCAATTTACATGTTGCGTTATGTCGTGGTATATGTACACTTTCTTGTGAGATCGGGCTGAAATGTCACATATTGTCCCATCTTAATCACAGCTTGATACAAAAGATGTACTATGTATTTATTGAAAACAGTGTCACTCAAAACTGGGAGAACTAACTTTTTTCATGTCAAAGAAATCACTTCACTTTGTCATTTTGTGACAAAACGAGACTCCCACGTCTTTTAATGTGTTTTTTGCAAATCATATAATTGTTAGCTGTTCTTTATACTGTACAGGTTTCTCATGAGATGAAAAAACTTCAGTTTGAGCAGTGGTGGTGACGATGAGGATGAATGAATGATGATGATGATGATGATGATGATGATGATGATGATGATGATGATGTTAACAATAATGATGATGCTGTGGAGGATAATATTGGTGATGATAATGATGAGGAGTTTCAAGGTTCTTTTATTTGTCATTTTGCTTGGACCATTGGGCTGCTGCACACACCAAAGACAAGCCCCACAGTAAAACACATAATATAACAAAACAAGGTGCAACACATCCCTCCCCACATTCTTACATCAGTTTTCATTCAACAGTTTTACTGAAAACAGGTACAATAAATGGTTGTATGTTCTATCCCTGAGCTCAGTAGTTCATATTCAGGGTACAGCACATGTGTGGGGTCTGAGAGGATGTTCTTGGTCTGTATTCTCATGGTCTGTTCATAAAGTTCTTGAGGGTTCAGAGGGACAGCACTGCTTGTATTTTAGGTTGGTAAGGTTAATAATGATGAGGATGATGATGATGAGGATGAGGATGACAATGACGAGTATGATAATGATGAGTATGGTGGTGATGATGAGCAGTGACAATAGACCTTTTAACACTGTGGCTATGCTAGCTCCGGTTTGCGAGATACCTGTGGTTAGTTCCTTCTTGTCCCATTCATTCCTTTTGGGAGCTGCCGAGATGCGCTATATTAATTAATATTTAAAAAATTCAAAGCAGTGAGCGGATTTCAACTAGATAACCACTGGCAACAAGTTCAGAGCTTCACATACGAGGTAATTATTTCACCAAGGTTAGCCTGCATATTTATAAAAGTGTGTAGCTTTGGCGCAATGCTAAATGCTAACAAATAAATTAGCGCAAATATAAAGCAGACAATTTAATAAAAATACATGACACCCTAGAACGAGTGTCTTTGTATAAAGCTAGTTTGTAGAGTTATTTAACATTAATAATTAAATTAAAAACATGTTAGCATTAGCTTCAGAGACAAAACGGCACATTTTCTAAACACATGGCGAGGCATTTATGTACCTCGTATGCAGGGGCGTCGGACTGGGGGGGTAAATGGTGCTAGTTTCCCGGGCGTCCAGGGCAGGAAAGAGCCCTCAAAAGCATTTGTGAGATAAATTGTTCTTCTAAACGCAATTTTTCGCAACATCAGAAAGCTCAATTACTCCAATAAAATGTAGTAAATAGACAATGGGCAAATTATAAACAAATATAAAAGCTAGAGAGATTGTATAAATGTTCAAAACACATTCCATTTTATTCTCATCTTCGTGTGAGTGAATGTAGTGTCAAACCAAACGTTTTGACACAATAAAAGCAGATAAATGTCTTGTTTTGTAGTTGATTATGGCGATAGAAATCTTTAATTTGATCTGGTGAAACATGCAAAAACCCTAAAAGCAACACTTGGAAATTT
Source organism: Mugilogobius chulae (assembly GCA_038363315.1). Lineage (NCBI taxonomy): Eukaryota > Metazoa > Chordata > Actinopteri > Gobiiformes > Gobiidae > Mugilogobius > Mugilogobius chulae. Next base: position 7,991,435 of record CM076397.1, on the reverse strand, counting down.
TGTGTGGAATGTAGAACTAAATAAATACATATAAAGAAGGTAATAGGACTCAAATTAGAGGACTGAAAATTTAAAACACAAGATTCTGTATTAGGGCCCATCAAAAAGGTTTGTACCTGGTAGGGGTGCACGACTAGTGAATTTTAGTAGTCGACTAGTCGAGAGCGTTAGTCGCGTCGACTTCGACTAGTCGATGACGTCATTAACAAAACAAAGATCCAAAGGCACGATGATTTTGCCTGGGTAATTGTGAGAAACAGCTTATTATACTGACCATATTATCAGAAAACATTGAACGTACCCTGTGATAAAGCGGAACGTAGGCTCTTTGATTTTACATAAAGAAAAAATAAGCTAAATAAGCTATTGTGCGTGCGCGCGGGCGGAGGCTCTCACTCTGACAGCGGCTTGGATTCAGTCTGCACACACACTGAGCTGTGGACGTTTGGTCAGTGCGTTTTGAACAGTGAAGGAAACACAAATCCACCTGAAGCCCTGGTTCCACACACATCACTCATCACTCTCCTTCTCCCACAACCGCGCTGTAAAACGTAAGACCAGTGTAGATCCACAGACTCGGATCCAGGGGGACGATGTGCGCTTGGAGACGGCTGGTCAGGGCGCGTTGGAGCGAACGGTCCGAGCGCTTTGAGCCGGGGTGCAGCGTGCATCAGGTGCCTGTGTGTTTGACTGACGTAGAGGAGCGAACGGTCCGAGCGCTTTGAGCCGGGGTGCAGCAGGCTCCAGGTGCCTGTGCGTCTAGACGGAGCGAACAGTCTGAGAGCTTTGAGCCGCGCGCTATAAAACGCGCTCGGCTAGACAAGCGTTTTCGGACGGACAGTTCGTCCATTATTGAGTGGAGCCACGTGTGCGCTATGCAGGCAGGGTAGTCTACAGCGCGCTCCAGTGTGCCAAAGCGAAGGGACAAAGCATCCCGGGGCGGAAGAACAGCGCGGGGAGAGACGTAGAACGGGCCGGGGAAAAGACGGACGAGTTGCTGACATTTATGTGTTAGAAATACACGTTTAAAAGAGCTTTTCTTAAGCCAACCTCTGATTTAATTATTCTTCGACTAGTCGACTACCTCTCAAAGTAGTCGCGGGGGACCTTTATAGTCGGTGCAAGCCCTAGTACCTGGGGCCCAGAATTTGGTGCTACGTCCCTGCTCGTATGTGAAGCTCTGAACTCGCTGTAAATAGCTAACACCTTCAGAATGTAAGTAGAAGATCTTCAAAGTTGTCACAACAGCGTTTTGAAGAATCATCTCTTGTACTCACAAGTTTTGTGTCTAGTGTAATGTCACTGTGTTCAAAAGCAGCACTTTCTTGAAATATTATGTGTTGTGAATAAACACGTTATTCATACAATTGAGAATAGTTTTCATTATTTTTTTTTTTTTAATTATTCTATCTCATCCAAGTGCTGCTTTTTAAAAACTAAGATAAGTTGATTGCCTCAGAAAACCCATCGGTCGACACTTGACTTGGACTTGCAACTCGACTTGGACTTGAATTCTGTAACTTTAGATGATTTGATGCTTGAGACTTTCTTGAGATTTGGAAAACAGTGACTTGTCCCACTTCTGCAAGGAATGTTGTAAGAGTTACTAGGAAAGTTAAAACACATACACATACGCTACTCACAAAAAGTTAGGGATATTTGGCTTCAGGTGAAATTTATGGAAAATGCAAGAAGTTAATGCTACAATAATATCATATCATGAAAGTAACACATTTAAGCAGTAGGATGCACTGGTGATTTACTCATATTTAAACTCTTTTTAATTGGAAAGATATAAAAGGTAACAACAATGGTTTAGTTACAACTTTCCATCAAGACCAAATAATTTTATACACAATGTCTCAATATATTGGTCATTCAGCTGCCACTTATGTTGCGATAACAATCAAACTATTAACAACCGTGCGTACACACAATACGGTCTGCTATGCTGCTCTTCAATTAGCGACTAACTTATCGTTTCTGACGCTGACGTCTGGCAATTGTCATTCTTCAGTCCACTTTTCTATGACATGGAACGGCCCCAGGTCCATCTGAGGGTTCTGTGCGTGGAAGAGTTTCACTTTAGCCTCTACACGTGCACCTCCGACAAATCACGCTGATCCCACGGGTTCCTAATTTATAATAAAGGGGGATTTCAGGTCTGGGAGAAAGTGCGGCCAATTGACCCATTTGATGAGGTAAACAACCCATTCACAGTCTCCACAGCCGTTTCCCCACTAAAACATGTATATAGCGATCCCGATCTTAAATACCCCATGAAGCAGGGCATTTTGTCATGGTTTAAGATATGGATATTTAATTTCACTTTTAATTGTTTGAGAAGTCACAGGACTATAACTGAAATAGGTGGGTTTCACGTTCTAGAATTTTGGCAGTTACAAGTCAGGTGGAGGGCAAGAGGCAGATTTTCCTATTAATAACATTGGACTTTGCCATGGAGTAATTCAAAAAGTATTTAGCAAATTTAAAAAGTAGCTATTTCTGGGATGACTAGACACATTACTGGTTTGCATTGCAAAAATAAACTGCCAAGCCAAGCCAAGCCAATTTATTTGTATAGCACATTTAAAATCAACAGAGTTGTACCAAAGTGCTTCACACAAAGTTACATACACAAATACATTTGCAATAAAAATAGTGATAAAAAAGAAATAGCAGTAATATTAAGAGGTAAAAGATAGATAAAAAAAGATAAGTAAACAAACGTTAAAGTAGAATGCAAACAATAGATACACAATATTCAATTTACAAAATTCAGTTAAAAGCTTGATTGAAAAGATGTGTTTTTTAACAGGGATTTGAACTGTTCAGTAGATGTGGAGGTCTTGATGTGTAGTGGGAGATTATTCCATAGTTTAGGTGCTGTGACAGAGAAAGCGCGACCGCCTTTGGTTTTGAGATTGAAGGGGGGCACTGATAATAACTGTTGAGAGGAGGACCTGAGCGGACGAGAAGTTGAGTGTGGTGTCAAGAGATCGGTAATGTATGACGGAGCAGAGCCATTAAGAGCTTTAAAAACAAATAGTAAAATCTTAAAATTTATTCTAAATTTGACTGGGAGCCAGCTAAAATCGGGGTGATGTGTTCATTCTTTGTTGTTCCTTTTTTTCCATCGCTGCCCCACCTTCTGGGACGGAGACTTCACCGACCTCGCCACTTTTGGGAGAGGTGTCGGGACCCATCTGTTTGAATCTGTTTTTGATGATTGATTGGTGTTGTAATTACCAACTGTTTTTGTGTGTTGTGCCTTTGTTTAACTGCCTTTGTTTGTAAAGCGTCTTTGAGTATCTAGAAAAGCGCTATATAAATAAAATGTATTATTATTATTATTATTATTAAAAACCTGGCTGCTGCATTTTGAACTAACTGTAATCTTGAGATGCCTGATTGTGGGAGTCCTACATAGAGGGAGTTGCAGTAGTCTAGTCTGCTTGTTATGAGTGAGTGGATGACAATTTCAAGATGTTGGTATGACAGAATTGGCTTTAATTTGGCAATGGATCTTAGCTGAAAAAAGCTAGATTTGACGACATTACTGATCTGTTTTTCAAAATTTAGTTAGAGTCAATAAAAACACCAAGATTTCTGACTATATCATGTGTGTTGGCTGATAGTTGACCCAGGGACGGTTTGATGGAGTCAGATTGTGAGCCAAACACGATAACTTCTGTCTTATTCTCGTTTAATTGTAAGAAGTTATTGGACATCCAACATTTCACTTCATCCAAACACTTATGAAGACAAGCTAAAGATCGACTGTCTTGTGGGGAAACTGGGATATAAAGCTGGGTGTCGTCCGCATATAGGTGATAGTGTACATTGAATTTTGAAAAATACGACTAAGTGGAAGCATGTACAATGAGAAGAGGATGGGCGCTAGGATCGAGCCCTGGGGCAGGCCACATATGATAGAAGCTGGATAGACAGGCTGCTACCTAACTTAACAGAAAAAGATCGATTTTGTAGGTATGAGTGGAACCATTTCAGGGCAAGATCGCAAATCTCGATCTCAGTGTTCAGGCGAGTTAGTAGGGTGTGATGATCTATTGTATCAAAGGCAGCACTCAAGTCAAGTAAAATTAAAATAGCTGCGGACCCAGAGTCTAACGTGAGAAGGATGTCATTTACAACTTTCAGGAGTGCGGACTCCGTACTATGAAAAGGTCGAAAGCCAGACTGGAATTTGTCTAAAATACTAAAATCACTGATAAAATCTGATAATTGGAGAAAGACTATTTTCTCTAAAAGTTTAGAAATAAAAGGCAGTGTGGAGATAGGCCGGTAATTTGATAGTTCTTCTGCGTCCAAACCTGCATTTAAACAATAGTAATTTTACCTGCCCTCCACCTCATTGAAATTACATTGGCCTGTAGAATGTTGTGATGTCACGTGAAACCAACCTATTGAAAAAAATAATTAAAAAACAGGATTCTGTAAATTTTACAAAAATATATAACGTGACGGAGTTAGGACATACATTTTCCCTGCTTAGGAAGTCTCACAGATCCATCACAGCTGGTGCACATCATTTGTAGATTGTTCGCATTTTGAATGAGACTTGCCTTATTTGAACTGCAGATATTTCATTTAGTGTGATTGTTGAAGTGAGAGTGAGCACTATGGTGAAAGCAAAAGAGCTGCCTGAGGGCTTCAGAATATATATACTGTATAACAGCTTTTAGGCCTGGTGAGGATTTACAAAGATCTTAAAAGACTTTTTCATCTGCCACTACACAATTCAGAAAAAACCTGTCCAGGTCTGGTCATGACAGGACCTGCAGCAGGCTGTGGAACTCGGACGACTGCACAAGTGGATCTTAGAGGAGAAGTGTAAAGGAGTCATGAAGCAGGGCTCAAATAAATTATCCAAAAAATCACTAATTTTTGGATAGTTGTCTTTATTGTTTTCAAATGGGCCTTATGCAAGTTTAAAGTAATATATTACATTTACTTTATCAAAGTACTTTCACTTGTATGACTAATTTTATTTCAAGACTAGCACCATTACTTGCCTTCATAATGAACCGATCTCATATCTGAGAATGGAACATCTTTATATAAAGTAAATGTGTCCTGTCTCCTCAGAGCTGCAGCTGAAGGACTGTCGACTGCTGGAAAAGTGGAGCAACAAAGAAAAGAGTTTACATCGTCTGAGCACTGCACTGAGTGAACACAAGACTCTGAACACGCTGAGCCTGGCACACAACCGTATCGGTAACACCACACCTGTAACACTAACACAACCGTATCGGTAACACCACACCTGTAACACTGACACAACCGCATCTGTAACACCACACCAGTACACTGACACAACCGCACCTGTAACACTGACACAACCGCATCGGTAACACCACACCTGTAACACTGACACAACCGCATCGGTAACACCATACCTGTACACTGGACACAACCGCACCTGTAACACTTACACAACCGCATCGGTAACACCACACCTGTAACACTGACACAACGCATCGGTAACACCCACACCTGTAACACTGACACAACCGCACTGTAACACTGACACACCGCACCTGTAACACTGACACAACCGCACCTGTAACACTGACACAACCGTATCGGTAACATCACACCTGTAACACTGACACAACCACGCCTGTAACACTGACACAACCGCATCGGTAACACCACACCTGTAACACTGACACAACCACGCCTGTAACACTGACACAACCGCATCGGTAACACCACATCTGTAACACTGACACAACCGCATCGTTAACACCACACCTGTAACACTGACACAACCGCATCGGTAACACTGACACAACCGCATTGGTAACACCACACCTGTAACACTACACAACCAACATGTACACCAACATGTAACACTGAAAATCCTAACACACCTGTATGACACAAAACCTGTAACACTAACACAACACCCTGTAAACAACTGACACAACCACACCTGTAACACTGACACAACCACACCTGTAACACTGACACAGCATAAGTAACTGCTCACAACACAATAGTAAATGTAAAGAGTCATGTTGTCCTCACACTGTCTCATGTCTCTGTCCACAGCCAGGCATGTCCCAGTTCTGGCTCAGCTCTTCTCAGACGACCCCACAGCGCTCTGCAGCATCTGGACCTCAGGTACTACAGCCTCTGTTTGCCCTACATTCTGTTACATTCTGTTACATTGTGTTTGATGCAGAAGGGTCTGAAACCTCCAGACCTCGGGCCAATGTTAGGATGATCCAATCAAGCAGACGATTCTGACACGTGACACTAAAAAGTCGGAAGTTACTTTCAAGCCCCATTTCAAAACATTTAAGATGGCGAACGCAGCTGATTTGGTTCTTGTTTCGGTTTTGAACAATGAACATATCAATTCCTTAAAACGTGAGCACAAACCGTGTTGAGAGGCTTCATACTTGCACTACATGTTTATGAAACATCTGGCTAACTCAGCGCTCAGAATGCCGCCCTCGAAATGGAAATCCGGCGCTCCGCTCCCAGACCCTCATGTCTTCGTAAAGTGTTGCAAAAGCGTGTAGGGACTGGCTGTCAGGCAAAGCTTCTGCTTCTGTTCACTGTTTTAGGAGCTAAAGATGGAGATGTCACTATTATTTTAGCATTTTGTCGACAGTGTTCTTGGCAAAGTAATAAAATGTTGTAATCCCAGTTTAAGATGGAGAAGACAATGAATGAAGTGATAAATACGCAGCAGGATGTTGCAAGACTTTCCAACTATAAATCATTTGGTGTAAATGTAAAGACGCTGGGAGTGCTCCACCCGGATCACAGTCTAGTAAGAAAATCTGAACAGGTGCTCATCATTAATATAATCATTTGCTCTTGTGTGCAGTTCTAACTTCATCCAGCCGGGGGAGCTGTTGGAGTTCTCTCAGCGACTCCAGGTTCTCAGGCCAAGTCGCAGAATTACCCTGGACCTGCGGAAGAACCCAGGGGACCGGGACACCCACACCTGGAGCTTAGCCCTCAGCAGCCTTGCCCCGTTCTGTCGTCTGATGGTGGAGGACTGGACTTCCACCAACACCATGGCAGACCACATCAGCAACATGTGACTGCAGCTCTGCCAATCGTTCTGTCAGTGTGTGAATGTTCAGAGGAAGACTGGACTTTTTCATCGAAAACACAGCTGAAGTTTAGTCTGAGGTTTTTGTTCTCCTCAGAAAACACTGCTCCAGATCTGTGATGTCATAGATCTCTGAGATCTTCTGCACTGTTCTGAAGTCTGTCATCTGGTTTAGTTTGGAGCATTTCTGCTGCTGCTGCACATCAGGCCAGATCTCCTTGAAGGATAATGACATAACACATGTTGGGTTGTCAGAGACTCTATGAGCCCCAGACTAGCGAATCACTGGTACGGTTGCCCTTAGAAGGTTAAAAAACTATAATAGTAAATGGGTTAAATCTTATTACTGTTTACAGGTTTAGGATTATTTGTTCTATAGTGTTCTCATAATAAACTATCGTACACAAGGGTACAGGCTTACGTTTGTGCGCTATGATATGTACATAGGTGTAAACGGTAAGATCTGACTCTACAGGAGGTATCCTCCCTTCGACCACATAACCATGAGTACCGGTAGACATACAGATGGCTATGTTGTAAAGAACTACAAATGGTTCAGGCGCATTCCTTTGCTCATTCCTGATCGCCACATATCTTTTATGATTTTTATTTGTGGGCGCTCATTCGAATTCTTTTTCTTGGGCGAGGCGTGCTGCATCAGCGACTACTGTCAGATACTATAGAAAGATATGCCACATGAGAGAGGCCCATCTTGTCGGAAGAATCCGATCGATACCTCGCAGATAAGAATACGCGGAAACCTTCCGGCATAGAGAACTCTATTCGCTACTAGATAATAAATTCGCAAGTGAATTGCCTTGTCCTAGCTTACGGGACTCGCCTGTGGGGACGGGCACCAGCACAGTGAACCGTCCTCGGAAGGGTTTCCGGCACAAAAAGCTGGGGCGTGTTAGGCATGAAGAGACAGAGACCGCAGTACTACGTTACAGTGCAACAGTGCACATCATAGATAGTGGCTAGAAGCATGGCGGCAGAAGGGAACCTGGTTCTCTCATGCAAAGGCCGCCAGAACTAGTAAGAGCTTTAGAAGCTTCCCGGGTGGTACCAACTTCACTTGTCACCAGCACTTCCTCCTATTCCTATTAAACACACTTCTTGGAGCCATAGGAAGTGTTTAGGGTAGCACTTTGGACTTACATTTAACAGGAAATGCTATTTTATTCAGGAGGAACATATGTTAACAATTCATTTTTGACATTTTGAAGCAGCCAAAAGGTTGCGGTACAGATGGCGGTTCAATCAGGCTTACACCAGATTCTAGCGCTACACAGGCTATGTTATTTCACCATCTGCTGTGCCTTTGTGGGAGGGAGGGCACATTTGGATGTCATGATTAGTTTGTAGTGGACCTGTCCCGATAGCCTAGGTACTGTCAGCTCACTAGACGAGCTGATAAAAGATACAAATTTACTCACTCAAATAACGTTTGTGTGCAGTTTTATTTCTTTTTTGGATTTGGTTTTCTGGCAGTGTAAGCTAAATCAAATAACGATCAATAAGATTTGCACACTGGCAGGGTATCGTAGCGTTTGGAACCTGAGTGCTTTTGTTTTTTGATTTGAATACCTCCACCTCCATATATTTGACCCAGGGGACTGAGTTACCTTTGGGTATTCGTCACACTGGCGTGATTTTGGCTGTTTAACCTGTATGAGGTCTAAGGGACGCGTTTTTTGCTCATTATATTGACACGAAGCTCTCTCTCTGGTACGACCCATAGAGTTACTATATGGACTGATGGTTTAAGGAAATATAGGATCACGTTCTTGCCAGATCTCAAGTTGTGGCACACATGATAACAGCCGCTAAATTTGGGTAATACATAGATCACACATGTAGAGACTTTATGGTTTGATACGACGTCATCTGAGTTACACAGTTCTCAGTACGCGCTTGGTTACGTGCATCTTTGTTTCATTACCCAGGGTGGTAAGGTTTATTCTTCCTCATTAAATTTTTTGGTGTCTTTGGGCGGTTTAGCGAGACGTTCTTATGGTGTACACAAGCTCTGTGTAGCTACGCTGCACACACTTCCTTTGGTACCTTCTCCTTTCTATTGGAGACATTTTAACTTGAGAACGTCAAAGCTTAACTCTCGTTTCGTGTGCCCTCCGGGATTAGATAGAATCAGGTTTAGAATGTTCACCTCAATTTTTGTGGGTTTCTACCCTGGAGGGGTTCGTGCTTCAAGTCCCTGGGTCAGAACACTGACGGGTGGTCCAGAACGAGTACTATGATGCTGTTGCAATGGAGGAGAGACTAAGTTGTGTGAGGTGTTATAACCCAAGTTGCCACTATCATATTTTAATCATATAAAAGTATCAGAATACTACGTTACCTGGTTTTTTTATTGTTCCAAGAAGCGCGAGCTCGTTGCATGCTTAGATCTTGCATACGGGGTCCAGCTGGGGGTACCAAATAAGGTGCTGAATTAGAGGATCCTCGATGTGTCAATAGATGAAAACATCTCAATGAAATTTAATTAGAAAACTTATTTAGACACAATGCGTACAGGGATAAATGGCACCCAGGAGTAAGCATTAGGTAATGCCCATAGACAACGGAGGGAGACATCCTCACACGCGGTATTGTTTTTATAGCGCAGCAAAGGGCACCATACACAGGTAGCAAAGGAATTCTCCTGCATTCCGTAATTTTAAGCCCATAACTATCATATGTTACAAATCAACTCTGCTAGATTGGTATGTACTCCAGGCTGTGACCGTGGTTTCTTATTTAGTTGCTTTCTTTTAATCTTTGTTGGCAAAAAAGTTCTAGATAAAACTGTTGTAGACATTACAATTGGTCTAAAAATGAGATGAGCGTTTTTTGTAATGCAAAAGATGTAAGCGTGAGAGGTGTTAACTCTACTGTGAGTTTACTTTGAGCTCATAAACATTAGTTTAAGACTTGTACAACACTATTCCTGTTACATTTACACAACTGATTATTCATAGAAATGTGACGTCACAAACACATTTTCCTCAATTATTTGATTCACCTTTAAGGCAGCGGATTGAAGTGACTTTTGGTCCTGAAGTGTCACTTTGATCATATTTTATTTATATAAACAAACTAACCATGGAGTTACCTGATGATCTCAGGTTGTACTAATAATATTGTTCGACTGCACTTTTTTTCAGGTATACTGCTTTAGTTTACTGAAAGAATATATTACAGTAACCTAGTTAACCTTTTTTCATTTGCATCTTTATTAATTAGGAGATAACAAAATGTACTGGTAGGCTTTTTGGGAATGTTTTTTTGGGTAAGCTTAAGTAAAATTAGCTGTGAAATTGAATAAAGAAGNCATTTATCAGATCTTCATGACATAGTTTTTCCTGCTGGTCATCTTGAAGCCCACACTGACTTATGTACATGACTGGATTTACAGTTGTATCCAAACATAAACATGCAAACTGCTGAGTGTGCAGACAGAGACCACATGGGAAGAATCCGACTCTACATTGGGCAGGTCTGAGCGCTCCTGCTGCAGTGTGTTGACAGCATCGCACGCTCACACCGCACAAGTCAGTCAGTTTAAATGTGCTTCTGCCGGTGCACGGTCTGACAGGAGCAGAACTCAGCAGCTCGGAGGTACAGCACACTCCCACTCACTGCTAGAGCTGCACCATTATTCACAAGTTTTGCTATTACGATTGATTTACCATTTATGTTTTAAAAACCTGATTATGTTCACATTGCAAACATGCCCAGAACCCTGAAAAAGCTAAGTAACTTCACTCTTATTTGAGTTAAATTTCGCCTTTGCTAATGCTGTAGATACAGTTGGCAACAAGTCATATTTGTGGGTGTGGCCTGCTGTGGGGGATAGTCGTGGGGAAATCCAATGCTATGGCATGGGAAGCTAAACTTTTTACCACTTTTAACACTTTTTCTGGCAAATTAAAGGTGGGGTAGCTGATTTTCACACTGCAAACACTATTTAGGTTTTAAATCCGACAACTTCCTCTGTTATATCCTTCAACACATGGTTAATATCATACATATTTATTTTTGTTGCAATTTTGCCTTAAAACCTTTTTACAAACAACAAAGTGAAACTGGAGGAGGACCACTCAAGCTCAGCCAATCAGAACGCTGCTTTCGAGTTCCAATGAGAACTTCACTTCTTTATAATTGACAGTAGTTAGTGATCTAATCTTTCCACAAAGTGCTGCAGATACTTATTTACAACTAAAAAAGTTAGTTACCCCAACTTAAGTGTATTTTTAGAAAGAAAAGTACAAGGAACTGAAAAAAGTTCCCACGGTGCGAAAAGACCTAATGTGAGTGGAGCCTAATGAGAACTGTGTGGAAACAAGTACATAAGCCTATCACAAACAGTTGTGTCAGTGTCCTGGTGCAAGTTCAAACTCAAACATGTTCCTGACTCATGGTTCAAAATCAGCTTCAGGCTCTAAGAAACCTAACCCTAACCCAATTTTTATACAATTATAAGATTAATCTTGAAATGTTACAAGTTAATTATGGTAATTTTACAAGAAAAATAAAAACAAATGATCAGAACCTGGACTGGATGAGTCAAATGTTTGCATAAAGATACACAATAGATTTTTATATTTATAACAATGTTCCATGATCCAAATGACCATTTTAATTTCAATCAAACTTTAAGTTTAATATTAAAAATGTACTTTTTATGACTTTGACTTTAATCTCATAACATTGTGAATCTAATCTCGAAATGTTACAGGTTCATTGTCCAAGTTTTTGACTTTTAAAGGTGCACTGTGTAACTTTCTGGAGGTGAAAAGTCATCTACACAATTCAGTAGAATTAGAAAGTTAAAACACTACTTTGGAACTTTCTGAATGGAGATGAATAATTTTATGCCATAAAATAAAAAATCTGCTAAAGGTACCACTTTTGTGCATAAACAGACGTGTTCAGGTCCTCCCTCCAAGCCAAATATTAGACTCTTTTGTGGCATACAAGCTCACTCAAAGTAAAAACGTAGATTTTTATGAATTATTTAGTGCAACAAAGGCATTTAAATGACAAAAATATCCATTTATTACAGTTTATTTTGGTCAAAAAGTTGCACAGTGCACCTTTAAACTTCGTCATGCATTTCTGTTTCTCAAAAACATGCAGGAGCCTGATTGAAACCACAGTCTGCCCAGGTCTGGTTAAAGGAAAGCATATTGTGAAAGAGCAGCCTGAAACTAGGGCCTGCACGTCTGCAGTGGACACTTCTCAAACTGGAGCCGATCCAGACCTCTCTCTGCTGACTGCTCCCTGGACTCGTGCTCCTCCAGCAGCTTTCTCTAACTGTCAAAGGCCCTTGTGTTACTGGCCCCAGTCAGAGCACACTGAGCGTGTGAAAGCCTGCTCCACACAGGCTGGAGGCTTAGGGGAGGTCCGGGCTGCAGTGCCAGTCTTACTTCACAGGACGATCTCAATGGGACCACCACGCGCTGACAGCCAATATAAACACCAACTTGCACTGCTGCCGTAAACTTAAGGGACTCTCTTTGCTTTCTAAATTGATATAAAAACAAAAACACACACTGGCGTACGTAGAATGATGCTTTTCATATTCCATTTATCATACTTAGAGTGGACACTATCAGAATTTTGATATTACGGCAAAAAAAATAAGGAATAGTGATGAAAAGTGATTTTAAATGAGGAGATAAAGGTGTTTTTGCACGTTTGGGATTGTTTTCCAGACATTAAAGGATATTGTAGTTATATAAAACTACAGCATAGTACACATCTGTTTGTGTAAATGTGCAATATAAAAAATAATCATTCATTCATAGGTGAAAACAACCTGCCTCAGCCTTAGGACACTGTTAATCCATAAAGAACCACTGTGATCTGGTGTCACTTTGGCTGCTCAGGAAGGTTCTGTAAATGATTTTATTCACTGTTTTGACTTTATACAGTCCCAGAGTGACTCGCGATGAACATCCTGAAGCATCATGGTTCTGGTCATGTGACTTTGTTTTCACACAGTCACATTTCCAAAATGAACGTTTTTCAACTTTGCTCTGATGTCCAAATTAGCATTTTTATGAAAGTGAATGTTTTCTTGTTCAAAGTAAACCAGTTCTCTGTACTAACATAAGGACAGTTGAACTAGTGATGTCACTGGGTTAAACTTGAGGCTGAGCTGCTGGACTTTTGCTCTCACCTTTATCTGAAACATCATTATTTTCAAGATTATAACATATTGTATAGTTTATTGTTAGATAAAGCAAACCTGAGGAATAAGTGGAATTCTAAATGCAGTCTATCGTGTGTCTACAAATGACCCCTTTCTTGTAGGTTGTATGCAGAAAGTAAAACATGGTGGCAGAGTGGATAGCGCTTTGGCCTCACAGCAAGAAGGTTCTTCCCCGTGTCTGGGTGGTTCCTCCAGGCACTTCGGTTCCCCACCATCAACCAATAACATGCATGTTAGGGAACACTTGGTGGTGCCGAAGGTAGAGGCGGCAGGTGTTTAGGTGAATCTCTTCTGCTGAGTTGCCCCAGGGCAGATTACTGTCACTGGAGTCGAGAGGGGAGGGGTTCATCTCACTGTGAAGCGCTTTGTGACTCTGTGTCTGTGAAATGTGCTATACAAATAAAGATTACTTACTACTTACTTACTAAAACAAGATCTTGCCTGAGCAGCCAGCCCCTCCTTTCATTCTGTTCAAATGCAGAAGGGTCTGTAACAAAAGACAGAGCCAATCACTTTGTCGTCAAACAGTAAGGACGATCCAATCTCAAACGGTCGCCTCCCCTCCCTCACCCCTCCCAAAATCAAAACTTTTTTTTTTTTTCAAACCATTTCAAAACTGGTTTAGCGCTTGCCATCGTTTTGGTGGTGGTTTTCTGTGATTGGTTGACTCAGCACTCCGAAAGCCAAATCAAAAATCTAAATTGAAACCCGGCGCTCTGATTCCAGACCCTCACATCTTTGTAAAGTTGTCCGACAAAGCTGGTCAGACAAACAAGGAGCTATAAAACAGACTAGGAAACAGAAGGATTGTCCGGTTATAGAACTGGATTAGATCTGGTGCTACTACCAAAGCCAAATCTTTCTTAGGTGTGAAGCAGGTTTGAGAGCCACTTTACTATGCAAAAATAAATGTCTCGTCGTATTTTAAGTAAAACAGATGAAAGAATCTGGCCTTGGTTCTTTGAGACTATAAAGATGTGCTCCTGGTTTGAGTTTATCTCCAGTCTGAAGCAGCCAGATCTGTGAAATATGGTCAAGTATTTCTGAACAACGTGATTGAAAAGAAATTTGTGAGTGAACTTTTAGCCAGATGCAGCATGGTGACTGAAACATTATTTAATATAAGATATAAATGATTGTGTGTTGCAGAGATCTCCAGTCTACCAGATGCTGAGAGCTGGCTGGCCTGTGATAGTTCTGTCAGTTTCTTTGAATCCATGTTTTTGAGTCTCTAGTTTATTTCTTGTTTCTCAGGTGATGCCAGCCCTCCAGGACCTCTCGGACAAACAGGCAAACCTGGTCTTCCGGTAAGTTTTACAGGATATTTTTCCCATGTGCAGAGATTTGTTTTTTTCACGCTCACAGCAGTAGTGGAGGATAACTGAAATAATATTAATATTTTTTTCTTGTAGAGCACTTTCATACATGTAGCAACCCAAAGTGCTTCACAACTTTAAATACATTACAATACAAAAATATAAATATGCATAAAATCATAAAAACAAAATTAAAAACAATTCAAATAGTTGAAAACATTTAAGTCATAAGCATGTTTAAAATGTACTGTCTTTAGCCCTTAGTCCTGACTCTGGTCCATGTTTAGTCCTGACTCTGGTCCATGTTTAGTCCTGACTCTGGTCACGTTTAGTCCTGACTCTGGTCCACGTTAGTCCTGACTCTGGTCCACGTTTAGTCCTGACTCTGGTCCACGTTTAGTCCTACTCGTCCACGTTTAGTCCTGACTCTGGTCCCACGTTTAGTCCTGACTCTGGTCCACGTTTAGTCCTGACTCTGGTCCACGTTTAGTCCTGACTCTGGTCCACGTTTAGTCCTGACTCTGGTCCACGTTTAGTCCTGACTCTGGTCCACGTTTAGTCCTGACTCTGGTCCACGTTTAGTCCTGACTCTGGCACGTAGTCCTGACTCTGGCACCAGCAGGAGGCCGGTCCCTGAGGTCCTTAGAGTGCAAGATGGTTCATAACATGTCAGAGATGTACTTTGGTGCTAGTCCATGGAGAGACTTAAACACAAGTCTATTCTCTGGAAGTCAGTGCAGAGAACTGAGCACAGGACTAATGTTGATTTGTCATATATATGTGAAATGTCCAACACAGTCTCACAAGAAGGCGTACATATAGCACGACACAAAAATAGCGTATTTTTAGCACGATATCAGTCCTGTTTTGCGTACTTATGTTGCGCCGTACATATAGCACGATATGAAAAAGCGTAAAAATGACACGAGATTTCACAGCGTAAAAATGACACGAGGTTTGGTTGAAGCCACGTGGGGACGTTTTCTTCAGGTGAAACGGCTAAGTTCAGGCAAAAAGTTACTAAAATGGTTACATTAGGGTTGGGGCTTGGGGTAGGTTAAGATTAGATGTAGGATTTTGTTAATTTTCATAAATTAGAACACGTCTTAACAACCACCATTGAAATGAATGGGGACTGTGACGCGTACTATAATTACGCAAAAGAGCTGTAAACTCGTGCTAATCATACGCAATTTACATGTTGCGTTATGTCGTGGTATATGTACACTTTCTTGTGAGATCGGGCTGAAATGTCACATATTGTCCCATCTTAATCACAGCTTGATACAAAAGATGTACTATGTATTTATTGAAAACAGTGTCACTCAAAACTGGAGAACTAACTTTTTTCATGTCAAAGAAATCACTTCACTTTGTCATTTTGTGACAAAACGAGACTCCCACGTCTTTTAATGTGTTTTTGCAAATCATATAATTGTTAGCTGTTCTTTATACTGTACAGGTTTCTCATGAGATGAGAAAAACTTCAGTTTGAGCAGTGGTGGTGACGATGAGGATGATGATGATGATGATGATGATGATGATGATGATGATGATGATGATGATGATGATGTTAACAATAATGATGATGCTGTGGAGGATAATATTGGTGATGATAATGATGAGGAGGTTCAAGGTTTCTTTTATTTGTCATTTGCTTGGACCATTGGGCTGCTGCACACACCAAAGACAAGCCCCACAGTAAAACACATAATATAACAAAAACAAGGTGCAACACATCCCTCCCCACATTCTTACATCAGTTTTCATTCAACAGTTTTACTGAAACAGGTACAAATAAATGGTTGTATGTTCTATCCCTGAGCTCAGTAGTTCATATTCAGGGTACAGCACATGTGTGGGGTCTGAGAGGATGTTCTTGGTCTGTATTCTCATGGTCTGTTCATAAAGTTCTTGAGGGTTCAGAGGGACAGCACTGCTTGTATTTTAGGTTGGTAAGGTTAATAATGATGAGGATGATGATGATGAGGATGAGGATGACAATGACGAGTATGATAATGATGAGTATGGTGGTGATGATGAGCAGTGACAATAGACCTTTTAACACTGTGGCTATGCTAGCTCCGGTTTGCGAGATACCTGTGGTTAGTTCCTTCTTGTCCCATTCATTCCTTTTGGGAGCTTGCCGAGATGCGCTAATATTAATTAATATTTAAAAAATTCAAAGCAGTGAGCGGATTTCAACTAGATAACCACTGGCAACAAGTTCAGAGCTTCACATACGAGGTAATTATTTCACCAAGGTTAGCCTGCATATTTATAAAAGTGTGTAGCTTTGGCGCAATGCTAAATGCTAACAAATAAATTAGCGCAAATATAAAGCAGACAATTTAATAAAAATACATGACACCCTAGAACGAGTGTCTTTGTATAAAGCTAGTTGTAGAGTTATTTAACATTAATAATTAAATTAAAACATGTTAGCATTAGCTTCAGAGACAAAACGGCACATTTTCTAAACACATGGCGAGGCATTTATGTACCTCGTATGCAGGGGCGTCGGACTGGGGGGGTAAATGGTGCTAGTTTCCCGGGCGTCCAGGGCAGGAAAGAGCCCTCAAAAGCATTTGTGAGATAAATTGTTCTTCTAAACGCAATTTTTCGCAACATCAGAAAGCTCAATTACTCCAATAAAATGTAGTAAATAGACAATGGGCAAATTATAAACAAATATAAAAGCTAGAGAGATTGTATAAATGTTCAAAACACATTCCATTTTATTCTCATCTTCGTGTGAGTGAATGTAGTGTCAAAACCAAACGTTTTGACACAATAAAAGCAGATAAATGTCTTGTTTTGTAGTTGATTATGGCGATAGAAATCTTTAATTTGATCTGGTGAAACATGCAAAAACCCTAAAAGCAACACTTGGAAATTTTGTGTGGAATGTAGGAACTAAATAAATACATATAAAGAAGGTAATAGGACTCAAATTAGAGGACTGAAAATTTAAAACACAAGATTCTGTATTAGGGCCCATCAAAAAGGTTTGTACCTGGTAGGGGTTGCACGACTAGTGAATTTTAGTAGTCGACTAGTCGAGAGCGTTAGTCGCGTCGACTTCGACTAGTCGATGACGTCATTAACAAAAACAAAGATCCAAAGGCACGATGATTTTGCCTGGTAATTGTGAGAAACAGCTTATTATACTGACCATATTATCAGAAAACATTGAACGTACCCCTGTGATAAAGCGGAACGTAGGCTCTTGATTTTACATAAAAGAAGAAAATAAAAGCTAAATAAGGCTATTTGTGCGTGCGCGCGGGGCGGAGGCTCTCACTCTGACAGCGGCTTGGATTCAGTCTGCACACACACTGAGCTGTGGGACGTTTGGTCAGTGCGTTTTGAACAGTGAAGGAAACACAAATCCACCTGAAGCCCTGGTTCCACACACATCACTCATCACTCTCCTTCTCCCACAAACCGCGCTGTAAAACGTAAGACCAGTGTAGATCCACAGACTCGGATCCAGGGGGACGATGTGCGCTGGAGACGGCTGGTCAGGGCGCGTTGGAGCGAACGGTCGAGCGCTTGAGCCGGGGTGCAGCGTGCATCAGGTGCCTGTGTGTTTGACTGACGTAGAGGGAGCGAACGGTCCGAGCGCTTTGAGCCGGGGTGCAGCAGGCTCCAGGTGCCTGTGCGTCTAGACGGAGCGAACAGTCTGAGAGCTTTGAGCCGCGCGGCTATAAAACGCGCTCGGCTAGACAAAGCGTTTTGGGACGGACAGTTCGTGCATTATTGGAGTGGAGCCACAGAGTGTCCGTGCGCTATGCAAGGCAGGGGTAGTCTACAGCGCGCTCCAGTGTGCCAAAGCGAAGGGACAAAGCATCCCGGGGCGGAAGAACAGCGCGGGGAGAGACGTAGAACGGGCCGGGGAAAAGACGGACGAGTTGCTGACATTTATGTGTTAGAAATACACGTTTAAAAGAGCTTTTCTTAAGCCAACCTCTGATTTAATTATTCTTCGACTAGTCGACTACCTCTCAAAGTAGTCGCGGGGGACCTTTATAGTCGGTGCAAGCCCTAGTACCTGGGGCCCAGAATTTGGTGCTACGTCCCTGCTCGTATGTGAAGCTCTGAACTCGCTGTAAATAGCTAACACCTTCAGAATGTAAGTAGAAGATCTTCAAAGTTGTCACAACAGCGTTTTTGAAGAATCATCTCTTGTACTCACAAGTTTTGTGTCTAGTGTAATGTCACTGTGTTCAAAAGCAGCACTTTCTTGAAATATTATGTGTTGTGAATAAACACGTTATTCATACAATTGAGAATAGTTTTCATTATTTTTTTTTTTTAATTATTCTATCTCATCCAAGTGCTGCTTTTTAAAAACTAAGATAAGTTGATTGGCCTCAGAAAACCCATATCGGTCGACACTTGACTTGGACTTGCAACTCGACTTGGACTTGGAATTCTGTAACTTTAGATGATTTGATGCTTGAGACTTTCTTGAGATTTGGAAAACAGTGACTTGGTCCCACTTCTGCAAGGAATGTTGTAAGAGTTACTAGGAAAGTTAAAACACATACACATACGCTACTCACAAAAAGTTAGGGATATTTGGCTTTCAGGTGAAATTTATGGAAAATGCAAGAAGTTAATGCTACAATAATATCATATCATGAAAGTAACACATTTAAGCAGTAGGATGCACTGGTGATTACTCATTTCAAAACTTTTATTGGAACAAAAGGTAACAACAATGGTAGTTACACCACAACCAAAAATTTACATGTCTCAATATCTGGTCATGTGCCCTTGAACATCAATTACAACTTGACAACAACGTCTCATGCTGTTCAATAGGCAACTTATCGTCTGCTGAGGCATGTCATTCCACTCTTCTTGAAGGACGGCCCCCAGGTCACTGAGGGTCTGGGGTGCAGAGTTCTTAGCCTCTACACGGCGACTCAGCTGATCCCACGGGTTTTTAATGGGATTCAGGTCTGGAGAAAGTGCAGGCCATTCCATTTGAGGTACACCAGTCTCCAACAGCCGTTCCCTGATGATGCGACCTCGATGAGCAGGAGCATTGTCGTCCATGAAGATGAAGTTAGGCCTGTGTTGTTCATGTAGGGGCACAATCACTGGATTAATGATGTTATTCAGGTAGTATAGGCTTGTCACAAAGTGTAGGGCAGTTCTGTACCAACTGGACACCCCTGCCCACACTGTAACAGTGGCTGATGCATAGCGCCCTCCCTGACGTCTCCAACATCGTTTTTGGCCATCATTTCTGCTCAGCGTGACTCAACTCTCATCAGAGAACAGCACTGAGGCCCACTGGTCCCTCGTCCAGCGTAAATGCTCCCTGGCCAATGCAAAACGATGATGCCTGTGCCTCTGGTGTGGTCAGGTACCCGTGCAGGTCGTCTAGCACGCAGACCACACTGATGTGAACGGTTTGAATGGTCTGACGTGACACTTGGGTGCCTCTCACCTCTCCTAAACGTGCCTGGAGTTGAATGACATTCATCATCCGGTTTCTCAGGGCAGTTTTCACAATGTAGCGGTCATCAGCACAAGATGTGGCCAAAGAATGTCCACTTCTACGCCTTTCTGTGGCTCTTCCAGTCTCTCGATATTTCTGTTGCAACCTGCTGATGACACTCTGTGACACTCCAAGCTCAGTGGCCACTTCCGTCTGAGAACGTCCAGTTTGAAGCATCACAATGGTCAGGGACTGTTGACCCATTGTTAGGTGTCTCTTGGTCTCATGATGTCAAAATGTGAACAGCATGATGAGGACGACTGTTTAAACACCAACTCTACTTGAACCAGGACATTTATTGGTCAATTCAAGGATCACACACCTGCTGTGATTTTTGTTGTTAAGCTTCTTGTTAGAGAACAGCAACTTGTGCAAAATTACTGAAACTTTTTAACAGTTGGATATGTGCATTCAAAAGCTTAGAGAAGGTCACATTAAGTTGACCTGTAGACGTTTGAATAAATTTTAGGCTTGTCGTGAAATTTAACCCAAAAGGTGAATATCCATAACTTTTTGTGAGTAGTGTACAAGTACTTGCACACTTCTTGCCTTCTTTTTTGACATTAATAAAAGCAAAACTTAACTGTTCCTTCCGATAAAATAAGTAATTCATTTGTGTCCAGGGTTATCCCGGTGAACCTGGGAGCAGAGGCTTACCTGGACAAAGAGGAGACATGGTGAGTTAACACAAAACACTATCATTTTATTTGCTATAAGTCACACATTACTGTTGTTGCTTTCAGGGTCAGCTGGGCCAAAGGGCGTTATGGGTCGGGCTGGTCGTTGGGGTTCTGACGGGAGACCGGGACTGGATGGTAGACGGGTCCTCCCGGTTTACGAGGCCTGAAGGTGCAAATTCTTCTTTATTTACATTTTACTCTGAGTTGTTTGTATTTTGGTTTTATAGTTGTTTTTCTTTGTTCAGGGTCAAAGAGGTTTTAAAGGGGATGATTGTCCAGAAGGGGAAAAAGGAGATACGGTAAGAATCTATAGTTTAAATGTCCCATATTATGTATATTTTAAATTTTTAAAGATGAAAAAGTACATGTATAGGCCGCACTCAAAACCAGGGAAATCTGAGGCTCTAAATATCTCTAATGAAGGTGTGTGAAGTTTAAAAACACAATGGAGCATTTCCTGTATTACCACCTAATGACATCACAAAGTGGAGTATTTTTAGTTTGAAAGAAAAAAGCAGTGTCAACAGGAATTGTGAGTTAAACAAAACTCAACTTCAACAGGATGAGAAAACGCAACATAACACAGATTTAGTATAATATACTGTATGTTCTTTAAGTTTTAGAAGATGTTTCTAGCATTCTTACCCCCTGGTCTAAAGCGAAGGAAATCTAGATTCTTAACACAGTCTCAATAATTTTTTACTGGGACCAAGTCAGTTGTTTACACACATTTAGGGGAGCTTGAAACATTTTAGGCAGCTCAGTCAAAGCAAAAGAGAGGAAGCAGACAACAATAAAGGGAAGCTTAGGACCCACCAAACCGGTTTAGGAGCAGGTCTTACCCCAGGCTCGCACTGCCTCCAATCCAACTCCATACACCCACCAGAGTGGTCTAGCTCTGGTGGGTGACTCACATTAGCTCCGGTGGTCTGCAGTCCTGCTGCAACCACAGGCTCTGCTGCCGACCTCACTGCACCTGCTATATCTCTGCACCTCTGTGATCATCCTCTCGTCGTCCTGGTGTTGAATGACTGATATGATGCTTTGTGACCCCATGTCAGCGGAGATGATGTAATATTTTACCACGGTAAAACGTAGACAGTTCCACAGCAAAAAATAGATTTTATTTTGAAAAATGTACCAGATGCACTTTACTATCGCTTGAATGTTTTCCTGTGTATGTGTTTCATTTCCTCAACTTCACAAAAAAGGGCTCCGGCGCTCCGAAATTGGCCGTACCGGATGAACCAGACTGAACTGTAGCCGTGTGAGTCACTCAGACTTTTCAAGTTAAGCCGGTGGCTGTATTGGAGTTGGACTGGGTGCAGTATGAGCCCGGGGTTAAGGTGCAGCCCCTCCTCATGGGATGGGCTTAACTCAGTACGATTACAGCCAGTCTCAGGTCACTTCCATCAGATTGAAAATGTCTGTCGGATGACAGTCGAAACGTCTTGATTTCCGGAAACGCTGTTTAGATTGCAACTTTGAAGCCTTTCTACTATGGATCACTCCTGGACGAATGAGGGATTACCATTGACCATGTTTTGTAGAAAAACAACAATTTTGTTGGAGAATGGTCTGTAGCAAATAGTAATAATAATTTAGTTCAAATCAGAAGCTAAAATAGGCTGCAGAGTCACTATTAATTCATTTATGTACAGTTTACAGATTGAAAAGGTAAAATTCAGGGGAAACTTTACTGACATTTTTACAGACGATTTACCAGGTTCCAAGGTGAATATTATGCAGTGCAAATATTATGCAGTATTTGTTAGATAAAGATGTTTTCAGATGAGTTTTCCAGTATGTACACAAACAATAATTAACTATTATTTGTGCAGCCCTTCTCAGTGGATTTGAGTTCACATCCGTCATGCCTGCAAAGCTTTTACATGAAGAGAGGCACAGTGAAGGCACCTTGTTTTTGACCACTGTCCTGTGTCCGACATGGGCAGCTCTAATAATACTGCTGTAAAACTGACTTGTGCTTGTTTCTGGGTCATAGGGTTTCACTGGAGAGCCTGGACCGAGCGGAGACAGGGGCTTCGAGGGCGAAAGGTTGGTATGTTTGTTCTGTGCAAGAGAATGATCATGAATAGTGAAGGAGAAACTGGTTTATGAACTGTGGCCGAGTCCGAATCAGTCAGTCAGCAGCTATTTATAGAACTTCTTACTAGATCACAAAGTAGGGGTGGATCAAGTCAAGTCCCAAGTCAAAGACAGACAAGTCCCAAGTAAAAGAGAGACAAGTTTAAGTCAAGTCCCAAGTCAAAGAGAGACAAGTCCAAGACAAGTCCAAGTCAAAGAGAGACACGTCCCAAGTCAAAGAGAGACAAGTCCCAAGTCAAAGAGAGACAAGTCCCAAGTCAAAGAAGAAGTAGACAAGTCCAAGTCAAAGAGAGACAAGTCCCAAGTCAAAGAGAGACAAGTAGACAAGTCTCAAGTCAAAGAAGACAAGTCCCAAGTCAAAGAGAGACAAGTCTAAGACAAGTCTCAAGTCAAAGAGAGACAAGTCCCAAGTCAAAGAGAGACAAGTCCAAGACAAGTCCCAAGTCAAAGAGAGACAAGTCCAAGTCAAAGAGAGACAAGTCAAGACAAGTCCAAGTCAAAGAGAGACAAGTCCCAAGTCAAAGAGAGACAAGTCTCAAGTCAAAGAGAGACAAGTCCCAAGTTAAAGAGAGACAAGTCCCAAGTCAAAGAGAGACAAGTCCCAAGTCAAAGAGAGACAAGTCTCAAGTCAAAGAGAGACAAGTCCCAAGTCACATCCCAAGTCAGTGCCCACAAATCCAAGTCATGTCAAGTATTTTCAAGTTGTTTTTAAATTAAATTACCACTTAAATCTTGTATTTCTACATTCCACTGTGTTTTATATTTGATTCCTCTTTAAATACATTTCTGGTCACAAAAGCAGAAGTGAGAATGGACATGTTCCAGTTTGTTTATGTAAAATTACATAGTTTATTTATTTATTTTGAAATGAAGCTACTCCAAGTCCAAGTGAAGTCACGCTTATCCCCATCTTTGTACGTTTTGGATTTCTTGCTGGACAAAATAGTTTAAAAATGCTGCCCTCTAGTGGTGAGATGTACACATCACAGCTAAACTTACTGTATCTACTATTTCCTCTGCATATTTTTGTCATGTTTAGGGTTATAAAGGAGAACCGGAGAAGCTGGAGCAGTCGGCCCTTCTGTAAGTCCGAATGCAATCCTTTTTTTACTCCAAATTAGAATATGTAAAATGTGACTTCCAACAAAAGACAACAGTGAGTATGACTCTAGAGAAGTAAGAACATTCTAACACGACTGTTTTTTGAAGGGTCCTTGGGGTTTGAGAGGTGTTCAGGGGCTTCCGGGTGTTCCAGGTCTAGAGGTAGCACATTGTTTCAAGTATTTATTATTTAGGTTCATGTTTCTGTTGCTTTGTCATACATAAGCTGCTTTTTCACAGGGAGAGAGTGGTTATGAGGGGATGAGAGGACCACCAGGGCCACCGGTGAGTGTTATCTTATCCATGGACACTTGTTTGCTTTGTGTAATGAGGCTTTCTACAACAGTTTAAAGTTAAGGTTTATTAGAACATGTACATTAAAGGTGGAGTAGCTGATTTTCACACCACAAAACCTGAAGCAAGGTCCAGCTTCTTACTCTCACAATTGCTTCAGCACATGGCAACATCCACGTACATGATTTTTTGCTTGCAATTAAACCTTAAAAACACAGATGGCAAAATGAGACTGAAGTGACTGCTCAAGCACAGCCAATCAGAGCACTGCAATTGGCTCTTAAAGATAATTTTAATACCTGTGGTGTAGATTGATATTAAAATGTTTTGGAGTTGACAATCAGGGCGTTTAATTGAAGGTCAGAAAAACCAGATACCTAACTTAGTCTGATTTATACTAGTTCTCAAAAGCACATGTAACCCTGGACGCACCAATGAGGGGCCGTAAAATAGTTTTTGGAAATCTGATTGATGCACGTGGTATTGAAAAATTGCAGTCCGATTTCAGACGTCATGTAAACAAGCAATCGGTCAAGTGTAACTGAGCATGCTCACAACCTCTGCCCATTCCACAACCCAGCAATAAAACGATAAAGTAGCACACATAGACTCACATCTAACTACATGTTTCACACAGATTATAGTTTTTTGATTTAGTCTGACTTCCCTGATCCTTTAAACTCACTGAATACTGACAAGAACAGCAGCTTTAAATACAACATGTGTAACAGAACAGATTTCATTAAAGTTTTGTGACACAGGGTTTCTGACACAATGAAGTAGATATGGCAGAACTGTAAGAAACACTATAATGTCCCACTCCTACTTATGACTTTATCACACTGACACAACTTATTCTGAATTTGTTTTTATTTTCTAGGGGGCACCTGGAGCAACTGGAGGGATCGGACAGCGTGGGATAAATGGGACAGAGGTAACATTGCATCCATCCATCCATCCATCCATCCATTTTCTTCCGCTTTATCCGGGGTCGGGTCACGGGGGCAGCAGTCTGAGCAAGGATGCCCAGACTTCCCTGTCCATACACACCTCCTCCAGGATCCCGAGGCGTTCCCAGGACAGTCGAGAGACATAGTCCCTCCAGCGTGTCCTGGGTCTTCCCCTTATCCTCCTCCCAGTGGGACATGCCCAGAACACCTCGCCAGGGAGGTGTCCAGGAGGCATCTGGTACAGATGCCCGCGCCACCTCAAATGGCCCCTCTCGATGTGGAGGAGCAGCGGCTCTACTCCGAGTTCCTCCCGTGTGACTGAGCTTCTCACCCTATCCCCAGCCACCCTGCGGAGAAAACTCATTTCGACCGCTTGTATTCGCGATCTTGTCCTTTCGGTCATTACCCAAAGCTCATGACCATAGGTGAGGGTTGGAATGTAGATTAACCGGTAAATCGAGAGCTTTGCCTTTCGACTCAGCTCCTTCTTCACCACAACGGTTCGATACAGTGACTGCATCACTGCAGACGCTGCACCGATCCGCCTGTCAATCTCACGCTCCATCCTTCCCTCACTCGTGAACAAGACACAGAGATACTTGAACTCCTCCACTTGAGGAAGGGACTCCCCACCCACCTGGAGAGGGCAAGGTACCTTTTTCCGGTCGAGAACCATGGCCTCAGATTTAGAGGAGCTGATCTTCATCCCAGCCGCTTCACACTCGGCTGCAAACCGTCCCAGTGCATGTTGCAGGTCCTGGTTTAAAGAAGCCATAAGAACAACATCATCTGCAAACAGCAGAGATGAAATCCTGTGGTCACCAAACCGGACACCCTCCGGACCCTGACTGCGCCTAGAAATTCTGTCCATAAAAACAATGAACAGAACTGGTGACAAAGGGCAGCCCTGGCAGAGTCCAACATGCACTGGGAATAGGTCTGACTTACTGCCGGCAATGCGAACACAGCTCCTGCTCCGGTTGTACAGGGACCGGACTGCCCTGAGCAAAGGGCCCCGGACCCCAGACTCTCGGAGCACAGGACACCACGAGGGACACGGTCGAATGCCTTCTCCAAATCCACGAAGCACATGTGGACTGGTTGGGCAAACTCCCATGAACCCTCGAGCACCCGATGAAGAGTAAAGAGCTGGTCCAGTGTTCCACGGCCGGGACGAAAACCACACTGCTCCTCTTGAATACGAGGTTCGACTATAGGTCGAGGTCTCCTCTCCAGTACCCTGGAGTAGACCTTACCGGGGAGGCTGAGGAGTGTGATGTTGCAGAGACGTGTCAGCCAAGACAGTCCCGCAACATCCAGAGACTTGAGATACTCAGGACAGATCTCATCCACATCCGGAGCCTTGCCACCGAGGAGCTTATTGACAACCTCAGTGACTTCAGCTTGGGTGATGGGTGAGCCTCTCCCCAAGTCCTCAGTCTCTGCTTCAGTTTTTTTTTATTTGTCTCCCGTTGGGAGAAACTTTTTGAAACAGAGGTGTGAGCTGCTCAAAATAAACACATACACAAAACAATTACAACACGACACCAAGATCACAATAAAAATATACAGTGGTTACAAAAGTCTTCTCCTCCTTTGACTGGTCTCCATTTCCTCATTAATAAGTTTCACAGACACAGGTACGAAAGAATTCTTGTATCTGTTATGCTTGCACAAAAAAGTCCGATATCTAAGCCCTGAGTGCATCAATGAAAATTCAGGGTTTAAGATGTGTTTTGGGTCCAATAGAATCCTGTGGGCCTGACTTCTGGCAGATTCTTCAAATAACTGTTGTGGGGATAACAAAGATGCCCCAACTATTTTCCTCATCGGAAGGCGTGGCGGTGGGATTGAGGAGACCCTCAAAGTATTCCTTCCATCGTCCAACAACATCCCCAGTCGAGGTCAGCAGCTCTCCACCTGCACTGTAAACAGTGTTGGTGAAGCACTGTTTCCGTCTCCTGAGGCGTCGGACGGTTTGCCAGAATTTCTTTGAGGCCGACTGATAGTCCTCCTCCATGGCCTCCCCGAACCTCTCCCAGTCCCGAGTTTTTGCCTCCGCGACCGCATGAGCTGCGGCACGCTTGGCCTGCAGATACCTGTCAACTGCCTCAGGAGTACTACAAGCCAACAAGGCTTTGTAGCACTCCTTCTTCAGCCTGACGGCATCCCTTACTTCCAGTGTCCACCACCGGGTTCGGGGATTGCCGCCACGACAGGCACCTGAGACCTTGCGACCACAGCTCCGAGCGGCCGCATTGACAATGGAGGCTGAGAACATGGTCCACTCAGACTCAATGTCCCCAGTCTCCCCCGGGTGCTGGGAGAAGCTCTCCCGGAGGTGTGAGTTGAATACCCCGCTGACAGAGGACTCGGCAAGACGTTCCAACAGACCCTCATAATACGTTTGGGTCTGCCAAGTCTGTCCGACTTCCTCCTCTGCCAGCAGATCCAACTCACCACCAGGTGATGATCGGTTGACAGCTCCGCCCCTCTCTTAACCCGAGTGTCCAAAACAGGCAGCCGAAGGTCAGATGACACGACGACAAAGTCGATCATCGACCTCCGCCTAGGGTGTCCTCATGCCACGTGCACTGATAGACACCCTTGTGCTGGAAGATGGTGTTCGTTATGGACAAACTGTGGCTAGCACAGAAGTTCAATAACCCCCCCGAATTAAGATCGGGGGGGGCATTCCTTTCCGATCACCCTCTCCAAGTGTCACTGGCATTGCCCACGTGGGCGTTGAAGTCCCCCAGCAGAACAACGGAGTCCCCGGTGGGTGCATTGTCCAGTACCCCCCCCCCCCCCCCGGGAGTCCAAGAAGGCCGGGTACTCTGCACTGTTGTTTGGCCCGTAGGCTGCCACAACAGTGAAAGACCTGTCCCCGACCCGAAGGCGCAGGGACGCCTCTCGTCTACTGGGGTGAACTCCAACACATGGCGGCTGAGCTGTGGGGCTATGAGCAGGCCCACACCCGCTCGCCGCCTCACACCATGGGCAACCCAGAGAAATGGAGCGTCCAGCCCCTCTCGAGGGTAATGGTTCCAGAGCCCAAGCTGTGCATGGAGGTGAGGCCGACTATATCTAGTCGAAAACGCTCAACCTCTCGCACCAGCTCGGGCTCCTTCCTCGCCAGCGAGGTGACATTCCATGTCCCCAGCGCCAGAGACCGTGCGCATGGCCTGGGTCATCCGGGGACCTCTCCCCGACCACCGCCCAAAACACACTGCACCCTTCCCCTATGGTCCTTCCTGCGGGTGATGGGCCTGTGGGAAGGTGGTTCCACGTTGCTTATTCGGGCTAGGCCCGGCCGGGTCCCGTGGGCTAAGACCCGGCCACCAGGCGCTCACCTGCGAGCTTCCACCCCAGGCCTGGCTCCAGGTGGGGCCCCGGTGACGCCAATCCGGGCGACATAGCAAACTTCGATAGTTTAGTCTTCATAGGGCTTTTTGAACCGCACTTAGTCTGACTCCTCACCTAGGACCTGTTTGCCATGGGAGACCCTACACTGCATAGTAATCTAATTAATAAAAAACATAACTACAATTATGCTTAATTTGCACATGTACATTTTTTTCCCAGGGTGATCCAGGTCCAACTGGTCCACGGGGTCGAGTTGGCCCTCCTGTAAGTCCATAGTTTATTGATTGATTCCACTGTTAAAATGTATGAGTGATTCAAAGTTTTTTTTTTTTTACTGGTTTTCTTAAGGGTCCCATTGGGCTGATGGGACAATCAGGTGTGCCAGGACCTGATGGACCTCAGGTAAGAGAAATGTTACTTATTGTATATTCAGGCAAAAGTCGGCTTTATAATAACATTCATAATACCTTTTTGGACCGTGGTAGGGTCAGCCTGGAGATGATGGTCCATGTGGTGCAAAAGGAGAGATGGTAAGTCTTAAACCGGGCTCACACTGCATCCAGTCCATACTCCGCTTTAACAAGAGGCTCTCACACAGCGATCTGTCCGGTCAGGGTCACCTCAGTGTAGCCTGCTAAACCCTGATCCTGTCAGATCTCAGAGGCTAAGCATGTTTGGTCCAGGCAGAACCTGGAAGGGAGGCCACAGGAGGAACCACAGAGAGAAGAACCTTTTATTTAATTAAACTTTGCACAATTTAATTACATTTATTGTTTGCAGCATCGTATCATGGAAAAATTTAATAAATTCAACAAGTTTCAGTGTACACAACTATTTACAACAGAAGATGTAAATAAACGTCCCGTGCTTATCCATTGTGTGGCAGAAAATGAAGTGACATGAGATAAGCCCAAAACTCGGTGCAAGTGTTTTTTGTTTACATATACACTTGTGCTCAGTGATCGCATAAACTCCCAAGTTGACCATGAACCTCTGAGAACTCGTGGTCTCATGAGGCCAGCAGAGTCCGTACATACGTATGCATATTCTGGTGAAGTGTGATTGAGTGGATCTGGATCTGGACTGGAATCAGCGTGAGCCTGGTGTTATTGAAGCAGAATAGAATTACAACAACACAGTACACATCAGTAATAACAAGCCCCCTGTCTTACCTCTGTCTAAACCCGTTTATGTTCTCTGTTCTTGCAGAGCTTTAAGAATGCTGGGTGAATTTGGTTTCATTTCAAGTTGAATTGTTCAAACTTTCCACATCAAAAGCATACATATAGTATTACCAGTATTCATGCTTGTGTCAATGATTCTGTTTACAAGACCTTCACCATAAGAATATTCTTAGGTGTATAATTTCATCACCAGACTCATTTTGACCATCAAAACCATTTGATTACAACTTCATTCTTGCATTAGCATGTTTGGGGATACCTAGTGCTTTCTCATTTTAATGGCATTTGGTCTCTTCTGCCAGTGAATGACTATAGCCAAATCCTGATGAGGGAAGGCCCGATTGTCATGTGTGATTTGCAGAGGTGGGAGACTCGAGTCACATGACTTGACTCGAGTCAGACTCGAGTCGCACTTTTCATGACTTGTGACTTACTTGCCCTATGATCCCCAAAGACTTGACTTGACTTGTGACTTGGACATTAGTGACTTGAGACTTGACTTGACTTGTGACTCTTTACTTGACATGACTTGTGTATGACTTGTGCGGCTCTTTGGCTCATTCAGAAACATTTGCGCCTCCACACGCTCTCTCTCTCTTTCCCTCTCGCCGACATGAGGAAGAGACAGCTGCATGTGCGTAAACCTGCTGCTGTAACCTGGCTGATCCCGCCTAATTAAGCTAAAACAAAGAAATCCTGGGCCCCGTGAGTGTTTTGAAGTCCACAGCGACACTCTACTACTCACAAGCTTTCAGCCACTTTTTATTTCACGAAGATTGACCTCAGATTCACGGAGTTATGATTGTTTTCGCCTTTACTGAAAATTGCCATACATTTCAATGGGGCGCGCGCGGAATTTGACGGGACGTTACGGAGCATTTAATTCACGGTCTCAAGACACAGGAGATGTAAAAGTGATACCAAACATGAGTTCAGACAAGCTGATCCAAGTTTGTGAAGTCTGTGTTGTTTTAAAAGCCTCTCGCAGTGAACGTCAAATGACGGCCCGCGAAAAAAAATTTGTGGCCCGCCTAAAGTTTCTGCCTAGAAAAATAATTTTAAACTGTAGTAAAGCGTATTTTTGTTCACTCATTAAATCAGACTCATCATCCCCCAAAGACTCATGCAATAGACTTGCCCCAATAAGCTAACAAACAAGAAAAACTTGTAGTTCTCTTTCACACCTTTAATGGCCTTCTTTCACAAGCAAATGCCCTTAACAGTCGTAACTCTGTCCTTTATGCTGCGTTCATGTGGTCCTCGGGTGCTCGTGTGACCGAGATGAGAGATAGGGGTTCCGTCCTAGTTTGCATTCATGTGCTTTTTACTTCGGAAAATCGGGATGTTGTTGTTAACCATAATAAATAAATGACACAGCACTTTTAACAGAGATTAATAGAGGTAACAGTGAGATCTGATGCTAGCCTGTCCAAAAACTAACGTTTAAGGTTGTTAGTATTTATTTTCTAACTGATTATCATCAGTCTCCATGTGTCAGTGACGTCAGGTGCAGAGCTCGGGCAGCTCCGTGTGTCCCGAGTTACCGAGCAGTTGTACCGAGATGTTCGAGCGTTCATGTGCATTTTTCAACTTGGAACAAAATTTTCCCGAGGTTCCGAGGACCACATGAACGCGGCATTACTTCAGTAAAGGAGCCACTTTGACTTAAGATATTTCCATGAAATTTGCAATAACAAGTGTTGTCCCTAAATAAATAAATACATAAATAAATATAATAAGAAGAAATAAGAAGAAATAAGAGACACAGCATAATAAATTGCATATTTTTACAACACTTAAAGAACAATGGTTAAATGAAAGCAACAGGACTTACATTTTCTTTTTTTGTGTTGTGGACAGCCATTTTTATGCTCTGAACTCGTTTAAGAAATCCGAAAAGTTGACGAGAGTGACTGACAACCTTTTAATTATGCACTTTTTTACAGGGCAAAGGATATTTTTTTTCCATCCCAAGGGCGGCATGGCAAAAAAAAGAAGCACTGCTTTAGCTGTATTTTTTGACACTGCAAAATTATTCATCCTCATCCAGAATGTCCCAAAGTATGCTTTTAACTTTCTATTTTTACAAAATGGTGTAGTTGACTTTGTAGTTAAATGCAAAATGTTTTATTTTAAAATGCACCAAAGCCGTTTAGTTGAGTAGCCATTAAAATTTGGCTTTAAAAAATGTAATGACTTGCCATGACTTGACGCCAAGCTGATGACTTGACTTGACTTACTTGACAAAAAGCTAAGACTTGACTTGACTTACTTGACCCTGAAGACCCACTGACTTGGACTTACTTGTGACTTGGACGTGATGACTTGAGACTTACTTGTGACTTGCATCTAAGTGACTTACTCCCACCTCTGGTGATTTGTAATGCACTGTATTGTATAGCATTGAGTGTCATATATGATGCATTTCTGTGTGGATTCAGTCTTGTTTTTAGCCTCACATAAATCTCATTTCTTCTTTCCAATGCATTTATCTGTAAAAAGTGTGTTATAGAACGTAAGTGTTATTACAGTTTTTATAAACAAGAACCAACAGACACAAGGTAAACATGTTCAAATGAACTATTGCGTTTACAGAAAGTCTCTGAAAATCTGACTTATTCTTTATCATAAAAGCATAATGTTTGTGTGTTTGATGTTTACATTACTCAAGCAGATTATCCAATCAGAAAGCAGAATGAGGCTCACATGACTGTCTCATTTTGGTTGCCGTAACCGTAACTGTCTGTGATAGGCTCATGCACTTGTTTCCACACAGTTCTCATTAGGCTCCACTCACATGATTAATTCATAACAAACCTTGTTCCTGATTGATCAGTAGCGTCTAATCTACAAGGTATAGATCATTTTCACAATCTGGCAGCACAAGTTCATGTGTGATTGTTGTTTGTGATTCTTATTTAAACCACTAGTTGTGCGTCTTACATACAGTTCCTTTAGTATTACTGTTTCATGTTTCTAAAGATAAAGTAAAGGTGTTCTGTGTGGCAGGGAGCGGTGGGTCACATGGGCATCAGAGGACCACCAGGCCTGGAAGGATTCATGGTAAGTGTCACAATGTCAGATTTAATGTGCACTTTTATTTTCATTTAATATATTTATTTATTGTTTTACAATAAACTTTTTCTGTGTTTTAGGGGATTCCTGGAAGTTTGGATCAAAGGGGTTTCCAGGTCAAACTGTAAGATTTGCACATATTTTCTCAAAAATAAGAAAAGGATTCTATAAAGCTTTCACTGTTGTATACAGGTCCAAGTGGATCAGATGAAACTTCTGTTGTTTCAGTCGGTGATAAGGCCATCCCCTCAAAATATTTCTCTGGAAAATCTCTGCTGCTGCAGAAGTAAAAGTTCTGTAGCTAACAAAGTTATAGTGCATACAGTCGTCCTCGGAGGTCGGAACTTGGACCTCAGAGTGATGCTTTCTCCGAGTGTTGTGTGTTCCAGTGGTCAAGTTCGATTACTTTTACAGTAATGAGCCAATCAAGTAATAAATAGCTTGGAAACTGCCCAATACAGCCAAAATACAGATCTTTTTATGTCAATTTATCAACTCAGACATTACTGTTACATTTAACTGTTACAGTTTGTAAAACATCGGAAGAGAGTGAATGTCTGCTTTTGTTTACATTAGCTCTGTGTAGCCATTAGCAACATTAGCATGCAGGACATAACAGCAGGTTTATAACGGTGGAAGCTCATAAGCAGCGCAGGAGCGAAGTCACACAGGCGAGTGAATTGTAGAGACAAACTAAAGACAAAATAACACAAGTACGATCAGTAGTGAAGCTGTCGGAGATTTATCTTTCTCAAAACGCAGGGTGCTGCCATGTTCCATTTTCTACCTCGGATGTTGAAATTCTCTACGAGTATCCGAGTGGGAACTCTGAGTTGGAGGGCTGTTCCAGTGGGAACAGCTCGGAAAATCCGAGCTCCGAGGACCACTGGAACGCACTATTAGCATTCATAGCTTCATGTCCCATCTCCATGGTAACAAGACAAACAACTCAGTTCACAAAATCCTTAAGTCTGTTGAACATTTCAAGGTGGTTGAAATCCCAAGATTCAAAGTATTTTCACTTGAAGATCTTCTGCTGCTTCAAGTGTGAAAGTCTGACATTTCAGAAGACTAAAGTTAGCATAGCATGAGCATTTGCTTGGTATCCATGGTTACCAGAAAAACTGACGTCTCCTTTGCTCAAATCTGATTGTACTTAGCTCAAGTCTGTTGAACATTGGAGGCCACACTTCTTAGTTGATTGAAGTCCGAGCCTGTCAATAAAAATAATCACATTAACTGCGTTTGGCTGAAAACATGGTCATACACACTTTAAATCTAATTATGTTCACTCATTTTTACAAATGAACAAATAGAACCAGCTCTTTAAGTCTTTTATACTGTTTTAGTAGATCTTTTTATTCATCCAGGGCTTGAGTGGACTGGATGGAGACAAAGGGGAAACTGGGCCTAAAGGAGACAAAGTAAGAAAGTCTACACTGTTTTGAACACATTGATTGTGTGTGTTTTCTGTGTGAAGTTTACGGTGTACTGCGTTGCTGTTTATGGAGCATGATTGTTTTCCTCAGGGGCCTCCAGGTGCCAGAGGGATCCCGGGTCCTCAGGGGGAGAGAGGGGAGCGAGGGGCAGCAGGTCTCCCAGGGGACAGAGGTCAGACGGGGCCACAGGGGAAAGAGGTGCGCACTCAAAACGTCTTCACTAAACTCACAGGTTTGGCTCATGCCCCGGAACTATAGTAGGTCAGAAGTTGAAATACAGGGTAGGAGGTTAGCAGCATTCATGTTTATCTATAAAAAACAATAGTACAACATTTAGCTTGTTTGTTTTGATTGAGAATTCTATATCATCCGCCCCAAAAAACACAGCAATTTTAACTACACGCCCCATAGCAGCCTAGCACAGACAAAAGGAAACACATAGGCCAGGACAGATAGTAAGCCTATGAACATTTAAAAGATTACCGTACTTTGCTGAAACCTAAAATGCTTTGGAAGGCAGAAAATTGCATGCAATTTGTCCAAGATTTTCTTGGAAGGGCAGTCTGTATAATAATATAATGAAATGTAAATGAAAATTCGTAACTATTTTTTTTTTTTAGCATGGTTTGATAATGATTTCTAGACGATATTCTGTCAGTGCAACATAAATGTGCTGCGATCTCCCCTTACAACTTATTTTTTTCTGCTTTACAATGGAAAAAACAGATGAATAAGTGCTTCAAATAAACAGTAATTAACAGGTTTTTAAGATTGCTAATGGAACAAGTATAGAATATTTAAATATTTTACCCAAAAAAATAAAACTACAGACCATATTATAACTTGAGAATAGCTGCTTCTTGATGATGTTCATCATGAGTCATCATCTTAAGTCATGATGAATTAGTATTTTTGGTTCAAATATCTTTAGAACATGTGAGTTCCTTGTATTCATGTAACATGATTTTCATTTGGGTTCATTTGTGGCCATACCTGTTTGTCAAAGCCTGATCCTGTCAGATCTCAGCAGCTAAGCAAGAAAGGGCCTGGTTAGTACTTGGATAGGAGGCCGTTAGAACACGAGGTGCCACAGTGGGACGACAGGAGTAGATTGTCATTGTGTCCTTGGGCAAGACACTTAACCCACACTGCCTCAGAGTCTGTGTACACTGGGTGAGTGGATGCTAGATTGTAAAGTGCCTGGAAAGGTAGAAAAGCGCTATATAAATAGACCATTTTATTATTGGTGGAATTCATGATAGTTCTTGATGACTCATGGTGAACTACTGCATGAATACATCATGAATTCACCATGAGTTCATGCATTAGTTCCTCATGAACATATCATGGTTTCATGATGATAATTAATGAATTCATGTCCCCTTATTATAAAACATTACCAATGTTTGAAATATTTTGCCTCCCAAGCACAGCTACATTCTACTCACTGATTACAACTACACTTCTGTGTTTTTTCAATTCACACAGTTCTGAGGTCAAAGTGTTTCACAAAGTGCAGCATTTATCATATATTTTAGTAGAAAACACAAAGTTGACTAATTTACAACTGAAAATGTTGTTCATTACCCCAGCTGTAAACAGATCCTAAAATTGACCAACACTTTAACTCTTATTTGAGCGATTATACTAAAATTAAACAGCTTTTTTTAACCACCTTTTGGTATGTAGTGTGTTCTCCTTACACAATGTACTGTATTTATTTGTCAGACACACTGTGGGTGTTGTTATATGTTTGTGCAGCTCTTTGGTCAGCTGTGGTGTTTTTGTTTTTTTAAGTGCTCTATCAATAATGTTGAGTTGAGTGTTTTTTCTGTGTCTTGTCAGGGTGAAGACGGTGAAGTGGGCCTGCAGGGCACACTGGGCAGACAAGGGCCGAAGGTGACAGCTTTTTATGGGACACTACTTAAATTTTCATTATTGCATCATCACCCTGCTTTTGACTGCTATAGAGCTCCTGAAATCACGGCGACGATCGTTGAATTTAATTTCTATCTTCTTATATCATTAAAACGTTTCCCTGATGATGTTTATGTGAAATTTACTTTTACTCATACTGATGATTTAAACGATCTTATCCTGAGACTAAAGTGAACACATTTGCTTTGATTTTCTGCTCACACTACTCTCTCTGCTTATTTAGTAAACCAATTAAACATGGAATTGTCACAACACAAGCAGAACATTTTGAATTGTTTTAAGACAATAGTTAACTTATTACCCAGATTAAATACAAATCAATACATGATGGCAAGTAACTAAGGATTTTTATTCAAGTACTGTACTTAAGGACTTTTTTGAGTATCTGTACTTGACTTGAGTATTACAAAATCTGTAGACTTTCTATTTCTACTTCTTACGTTTTTCAAGAAGTATCTGTACTTTCTACTCCTACATTTTACAATCAGGTGAGTTACTTTATAAGCCCACAAATATTTGTCAAACCTGCAGCTGTCGTGTATCAGATCTTTTTGGAAAGTAAAAACTGACAATAACTTTTCCATTTCTAAGACAAATGACATGCTCATCACTTGATAAAAGTCAGATAAATTATAATTAATTTACTGTAAAACTCTCATACCCCACAACATCATATGAGAATGCATAACTATAAACTTTTATTTTAGGCTGTGTCATCAAACTACCCTTAACTTAAATACAGTTGTACTCAGACAATGCAGTGTTTTCAGCCTATACACATTTGGTGCCTGTTAAGTATATGAGAATGATAAAGTTTTTTTTTTTTTTTTTTTTTTACATTTAAGGGAAACAGAGGCCTTCAAGGACAAAAGGGGAAGATTGGACCTAAAGGACCAAGAGTAAGAATAAATCATTGTTTTTTTTATGCTGGACACATATTAATAGTTGTGATGTTTGTGTACAGGGTCGCACTGGGCACACTGGTCTGTTTGGACTGCCTGGCCAAGTGGTAAGAAACAAGATCCAAACTTCTAATCTAGTTTACGAGGGACTAATTAGCTTGTACATTTACATTGTTCTTTTTTTCTTCAGGGTTTCAGAGGCCAAGCCGGGATGGACGGACCAGAAGGAAAGCCTGGTACACAGGTTCCCATTTCATACCTCTTCAGATGATTCATTAGTTTAGCTTTGTGATGCTAAATGACTGGAAAAAACAAAAATATGTCACATAATTGCAGGGTGCTCCTGGTCTTACTGGTCCTGTTGGTCCTAAAGGAGACAGAGTGAGCAGTTTACAATAACAATGTTTCATTCCCTGAGATTGCACTAAACAGAAGAAGTTATTGTTGTTTTATGTTGCAGGGGTTTCCAGGTGCATCTGGTGAAATAGGGAAGACTGGTCCGAAGGGGGCAGTGGTGAGTAAATGGCAAAATATTATTGTTCTAATAACTAAACAACATCACTTAGTTTTTCCTGTTTTTTACAGGGACAACCAGGAAGCCCAGGGTCAAAGGGAGCACCTGGACGCTCAGGGGAAAGAGTAAGACTTACATATATGTCTATGTTCAAAGGATTATCTTGTTTTATTGCATGTTTTGAATGTTCAAAACAGAAGTTTTTCCATTGTGAGACAAATAGAACATATTTTATCTTAGACATGGAATAAACATGAAAAGATTTCTCTTCTTTAAATTCAAAATAGATGCGTTATTGTCATACTCTGGCTTTCCAAACTGTTAGCAGCCCTTTATTTTCACTAGAAATGTGACTTAGTGCCTCTTTATTTTGCACTGAACAAACACAGTTATGTTGGTTTATGTTTGTCTCCAGGGCTTCTCTGGGAAAACTGGCTCCGTCGGCCCTCAGGGACCTGTGGGCATGTATGTAAGTGACTTTTGTAATGAAGAGTTTGATCATTATTGTAATATAGCCTATTGGTTCTGTAAAAATAACTTTTGTTTCAGTTTTCCATGTGGTTTTAAATTGAAGCCAGGAATGTTCATTGTATTGCAGAATATTCATAGAAACCAACTAAACAGTTAAACCATGAAATGTTATGTATCTGTTCTGATAACTCCTGCCATCATAACCGTCTTCTGTGTGTTCAGGGTTACCCAGGATCAGTGGGTCCAGTCGGGACGCCAGGCCACATGGGACCAAGAGTAAGACATCATGGATTTTAAGATTTAGTAACAGGTTTAGATGTTTAGGTGATAGTTTTGAGCCTGTGGTGAGCTAGAAGTTCTGACCCTTTCACTGTCTGCAGGGAGAAGCAGGAGTCAGAGGGTCGCTGGGAAACAGAGGAAAGCCTGGACCTCGGGTCAGTTTATTATTTTGCTATTTTACAATTTACTTTTCTTTTTTTTTCGTAAAACTTTTAATATTGCAGGGTCTGCGTGGTCTTGTTGGTGAGAGAGGATCCCCTGGACCACAGGTTGTAACTGAAGACATATTTTTAATTTTTGTATAATTATTTAAAAAAAAATCCTCAGTTTAATTTGTGTATGTTTTTTTAATCAGGGCCTCCAAGGAGCAGTGGGGACAAAAGGGGTTCGTGGACCTCCAGTAAGTGTCAAAATGATTGAAGCCAGGATATAATCAAACTCAGCAAACGTAGATTCTTTCCTTTCTGTAGGGCCCTCCAGGACGTCCGGGGGCTCAGGGCGCTGTTGGAGCTGCAGGTCCCAGTGGGAGTCAGGGGCCTCCGGGGACACAGGGCCCCCCGGGAACCAGAGGGTTTCCAGTGAGTGGGTACCTGTGACCTTCCTCCTTCAAGTCATGTTACCAGTCTGATCACGAGTTTATAAGACTTACTGAGACTTGTGTGTGTTTTTGACCAGGGAACACCAGGGCTCAGAGGACCGACTGCTGCAGCTGGAGACAAAGGAGAAAAGGTCAGATGTTTGTGCAAATATAATAATAAATTGTATTTCTTAGGGGCCTTTCTTGGCACTCAAGGCCGCCCTACAAGTACAACATACAAACAGTTAAAAACATACAGTTAAAAATACAGTAAAACAAGCACTGAAGCGGACAGTGCATTTGTGTTTACAGTCAATAGGCCAGTCTGAACAGATGAGTTTAGAATTTGGATTTGAACTGAGGGAGTCTGTGTTGTGGAGATCAGGAGGGAGAGAGTTCCAGAGTTGGGGAGCAGAGGACTGAGGGACTGCTGGACTGAGGGGACAGGGACTGCAAGGCCCAACCTGCTTAGCTTCTGAGATGTGATGGAAGCTGGGATGGCTGTAGTTGTGTTTAGTTTTATTTACATGTAATTTCTCCTTGAAAACACTGATCTCAGAAAACATTCCAATCTGAATTGTTTTATAATGCTATAGGTTAAGGTCTGAGATCTTTTACACTTAAAAATTACTCTGCAGAACCTTTACTTTCCTTGTGTTTTACTTAGACCAAAAAACTCTGCTTTTTAACTGTTTGTAAATGGGTTTTGCCTCCATCTACTGGCTGCATAGGCAAAATAGGTGCTGCACATGGCTCAGGTGTTACTTGTAGGGCTTTTCCATTAGTACCTACTCTACTCTACTCTACTCGGCGCGACTTAGCCCTGGTGCGGAGCTTTTCCATTTGGGGCTGATCTCTCTGACCAGGTACTTTTTTAGTACCTACTTTACCCCAGGGCCAAAGCAAGCCGAGTAGATACTAAACCTGACTTCAGACGCACGTCGCATGTTGCGTCACACAAACTGGTTTGTTGTTGTTACCGTACGCCCAGCTTCACAACAGCCCCACTCGGCCACTCTCGTAATGGAAATGCTCTCACTCTGAGCGAGGCTAAGACAGGTAGAAGCGCTGAGTCGAGTCAAGTAGAGTAGGGCCAAGCAGGTACTAATAGAAAAGCCCTATTGGTGCCTAGTTTAGGTCCAGACTAATGTAGTCACACTGTTCTAGTGAACATGACTTAATGACTCAGTCTGGTCTTAAAAAAGTAATATGATGTCATACATTGAGATTTTCAAAAATACTTGACACTTTTTTAGATATTATCGTTAAAGTTACTTTGAAAATATGCAAAAATGGAATATCAAGTATTTCATGTAGCTTAAGAAAATGTCACAAAAAAGTTAATATATATATATATATATATATATATATGTATATATGTATATATATATATATATACTTTCAAATAGACAAGGCAAGTGCATGCATAGTGGAATTTAGTTTAAAAAATGTAGAAAACTTCCTGCATAAGTCCAGCACTATTTTCTTATTTTCCAGCACTTGTTTTCTTATTTAAGATTCACCGCGCGATCTTGCCCCCGCCGGTCTAATACTTTAGCTGAAAGCGCAAAGAGTTCTCTGTGTTGGCCGCTATGAGCTCCAGAGAGCAGCTCCAGCTCGTGGCACGGCTGCTCTGCCTAGTCTGATGCCAGTTCAATTAGTGAACCTGCACAACATAACCGTGGAGCAGTGCAAGAAGTTCACTG
Source organism: Mugilogobius chulae (assembly GCA_038363315.1). Lineage (NCBI taxonomy): Eukaryota > Metazoa > Chordata > Actinopteri > Gobiiformes > Gobiidae > Mugilogobius > Mugilogobius chulae. The sequence continues at coordinate 7,950,706 of CM076397.1, read as the reverse complement.
GAAATAAGAAATAATAATAATAATCATATTTTGCCATCAATTCTAATTTTGTCAGTTATGTAGTTAGAAAAAGCCACGTTACATGCAGTTATTGAATTAGGCAATATATTTGTAAAATAAAATGGATTCACTTTTTAGTCAGACTTGGCTTCAATAAGTTTGTTCTATATGTTTTAACAATACAATGTTGTGTCGACCTTAACTTAGGCTATAATAAAAATGATCCATGCTCGTGGTAAGACTTACCTGAGAATCTTGATCCGTGCGTGAAAAGTTTATGAAAAAGCAGCGGCGTGTCCTCGTTATAATCCTTTTGAATGAGTGATGCGAGCGGAGGGTCTTTCGTGTGTGACCGCGTCTGCAGCCCCTGTACAGACGAGCGCAGGGTTGTGTCCACCTCGGGTCGGTTCTCTGGATGCGCGCCGTGGTCCAGGTAAAGCACAACGCGGGGCTCTGGTCCAGACTGTGCCAAACGGTTCTGCGCTCTTCCTCGTGCTCACTCACAGTGGTCACCGCCGTAAAATTGACAGCCTCTGGTCAGAAACGTCCAGCGGCCTGGTGCGCGTGGCCGCGACCCGCGCTGACCCAAAAAGCGCTGAAGGGCCGGGACCTCACGCAGCACCGTGCTCTCCTGGCTTTATCTCTCTGCTCTGTCGTGGGCAGAGCTGCATTCACACTTAACACTGTCTCATGTTCACTCTATAATCTAAGTCTTTTTTATATTAAGTCAACAGGTTTTATGTAAAAGAAAATACATTTTTTTAGACAAAGTTGTTAAAGTTTGTCATTTGAATAGACTTTTACCAAATACATTTCTATTATTACACTTTTCCCAAACTGAAGCTCTTGTAGTAACTTTTGCTGTGATATTAATGCACTGCTTTCCTGCCTTGTAAAGCACTGTGAATTGCTTTGTGTATGAATTGTGCTATACAAATAAACTTGCCTTGCCTTGCCTTGCCTTGCTTACGTGTCACAGACATGACACGTCTAGGCCGTTCACTAAATGAAATTGTACCCCACACATCTGGCGGGCACCACACCTGCTCACTCACGGCGTAGCTCTTGGAGAGAGCGCACTAGAGGCCAACAGAGGAATAACTGTCTTAACCGGTCTTAACGGGAAGTCTTAAAGGGGCAAGATCGCGCGGTCAGTGTTTTCCAGTGATTATCTGACAAAATTTTAAACTTGTCTAAACTTTAATTTATAAATCTGGAGACATATTTAACACATTTAGGATGAACTCACAGAATATCGTCCAAATATAGTTACTGAGATACTCCAAAAAGGATTTCATTTCTTTCAGTATCCTCCAGTCCTACTTGTAACAGAGATGAGCTTCTAAAGAAAAATACCGTCTAAAAGTGTGATTGATGTTATGTTTTTGATGTGCACAATGTGTTTTTAGGTTCATAAATACTTGTCAGAATCGTTTTGAGTCAAATAACATTGACTAAAATTACATTCCTTTATCATAATGTCTTTTATCTTTTACACCTGAAGTTGTTTTTTTCTTTAGGGCGCGGTGGGTCCTCCTGGAGATGTCGGTTCACCTGGGCTCGTTGGTCCGCAGGTTTGTCCACACAATAATAATAATAATAAGCATGAAAACACTGAGCTCAGAATAACATTAACTCTTTATGAAAGGGTTTGCCTGGTCCAGTGGAGGAGAAGGGAAACCTGGAAGAAAAGGTGACCAGGTAAGATAGTTCACTTTTCTCATCTATATTTCACTAGAGCTGTGCAATGTATCGAATATTAGATAATATTGTGATAGTTGACTTGAAGATATGCAAAAATGGAAAATTTAGTTTATTGTTTATAGTAAAAAATACTTAAAATAAAAAGTTAAACTTACTGAAATCTTTATGCTGATATAACGTGACAAAGTGAGTCAAAAATTTTCAACGTAGACTTCAAGTTATAAAAAGAGAGAGAGAGAGTGACAGAAGAAAGGGAGAGAAAGAGAGAGCGACATGAGAGAAAGGAGGACAGGAGAGAAAGAGAGAGAAACATAGAGAGAGTTGAAAGAGATGAGAGAGAAAGACAGACGAGAATGAGGGAGAGAGAGAGGAGAGAAAGAGGGAGCGAGAGAAAGAGATACACAGAAGAGAATGAGAGAGAGAGAGGAGAGAAAGAGAGAGAAAGAGAGACAGAAGAGAATGAGAGAGAGAAGAGAGAAAGAGAGGGAGAGAGACAGAAGAGAATGAGAGAAGAGAATGAAAGAGAGAGGAGAGAAAGAGAGAGGGAGAGAATGAAAGAGATGAGAGAGAGAGAGGAGAGAAAGAGAGAGGGAGAGAGATGAAAGAGAGACAGAAGAGAAAGAAAGAGATGAGAGAGAGAGATGAGAGAGAGGAGAGAAATAGAGAGGGAGAAAGAGATGAGAGAGAAAGAGAGAGGCAGAAGAGAATGAGAGAGAGAAGAGAGAGGGAGAGAGTGAAAGAGATGAGAGAGAAAGAGAGAGACAGAAGAGAATGAAAGAGGGAGAGAGAGAGAGGAGAGAAACAGTGGGGAGAGAGAGATTGAGACAGGGGAGAAAAAAAAGAGGGTGAGAAAAGGCGAGAGACAAGAGAGAAAGAGAAATGGCGAAGAGAGAGGAGAAACTGAGAGAAGGAGAGAGACAGAGTGAGAGGAGAAAGAAAGAAACAGACACAGAGTGCAGAGCCAGGGAGGAGAAAGAGAGAGGAGTGAGAGACAGAGAGCGAAAGAAGAGCAAAAATGGGGAGTGAGAGAGAGAAATTCAAAAAGAGAGAATGTCAGACAACTCACATACATTAGTTTAATCAACATAAAACTTCAAGGCAGAAATTGAACTTACATTTTTTATGTTAAAGTGCCTTTTATTTTTACAGTGATAGTTGTTAGATAATAAAAAAAGTGACATTATTGTAACAGGTGTTGAAGGTGATATGATATCTTAGTGAAAATCTTGTTTAGCTGCATTTTCTTTTCTTCATGAATACCAATTTGCATGTAAACCTCTGAGTTTGTGTCTTGTGAGGGCACTCTGGGTCATATATTTGGTCAGAACATTGAGACACTCACTAGTTTGAGAAAGAGGGACCTTTTAGTCGACTAATGATTAATAGCACATGATAGGTCGACCAAAAATGTCCTTAATCAACATTTATAGATGTGTTTGAACATTTTTTCGTTGGTCTAAGACAGGGGTCACCAATAAGATTTCATCGAGGTTCAGTTGGGGGAAACATTTCCAAGCCAAGGTCCGGAACTTCACGGCAAAGTTTCTTTTAAGACATTTTTGAATTTGACTTTATAATTAAAAACAATTACAAACATATTTATATTTTCACAATATCCCACATAATTCTATTTTACAATAAAGGCTTTATTTTTAATGAATTATTCTAGGCTACTTCCCTTTTAAAAATGTATTTGATGGATAAATCTTGATGGAGAACAGTGTTTTTACACTGATCAGAGCTGATCACTGAGTCTGTGATGGAGTTATTCTAAGTCTGTTCTGACTTGACTCTGTTCTATCACACGTCTGTCTCTCTTTGTGTCTCACTGGTCAAAGAAGTCACTGAATGAAGCCATGTGATGGCTGATTGGCGATAGGACACACGCGATAACCCTCCCCAACTTTACGAATGAAGAATCACACAAACAGCGCTCTGAATCGTGTCCATTACACACACACACAAACGCGTTCTCTAAATACAATGAACCTGCAGACCCAGAGCCAGCACTGCATTGTCACGAACCACGTTTCTGTCTTTGGCGCTGTGCCAAATGTGAGAAGAACGAGTCACAGCGGTGTTGTACCGCGTACATTATGCAGACACACAACCGCGTTCTTTAAATACACTCTGCAGACCCAGACTGTACTGCAACCGCGTATGTCTGGCTCTGGCGCTGTGCCAAAAGTGAGAAAGACGAGTCACAGCGGCGATGCGCGCGCGCTTCCATTGATGAGCTCAGTCTGCACAGCGCTTCTTTACAGAATCACGACCTACATTCTCCAGCCTTTCTGCGAGTGTTTGGCAGGAGGGCTACGCGGTCCGGTCCGGACGGGGCGGCGCTTGGGTCCGGACCGGACCGCGTAGCCCGGAGTCCGCCTTTCGGTGACCTGGGGTCTAAGATAATATCGTCTGAATATCGTAATCAAATTAAGCTAAAAAATTATTATGTTATTTTTGTCAATATCGCCCAGCCCTAGATTTGAGGAACTAAATGATTGATAAATAAGGCAACCATGAATATTAAACATAGGTTTATACATAGGTTTTACAATATGAGAGCAATGCTTCTCCATTTTTTTCCCAATAACATGGCAGCTTTTCTAATAATAAATTACTACCCTTTTTATTACCCTTTATAATATTTTAAAATGAAACTGATAATGTTTCTGTCTGCACATCACAGGGAAGTCGTGGAGCCAAAGGACCTCATGGAGTCCCAGGTCTTAAAGGAGACGCTGGTCTTCAGGGCTCACAGGGTTCATCAGGCAAACCTGGGCCCAGAGGCAAAGAGGTCAGCTGAACTGTGCTTTCTAAAATCAAACAAACAGTTTGACTCATTTCACTTTGAACCTCAGGGAGGAGTTGGTGTTCCTGGAAAGCGTGGAGATACAGGGCCTTTTGGAGCAAAGGTATTTAAGAAAAAAAATCAATGCAATTTATTTTTGTATAGCCCAAAACGGACAGGCTGTAGATGTGAGCAGGACTGACGCGGATCCAAAGCAGAAAATTTATCCAACGGAGCCAGAGACCAGTGATTCATGTAGTAGGGCGAGGACGGCCAATCAAAGAGAGGGAGGGGTCCAGGTCCTCAACATTAGGTTCAGACTGAGACACTAGAGGAGCAGCATCTGAAACAGATACACTTCACAAAGAAAAGAGACAACGTGAAGAGCAAAGAACAGTTTATGGTGAACCTAGTGATGAAATGTTCTTTACAGAGGAATAGGAGAAGCAAAGAGGAAGGGAGCACAGTTCACACACAAGATAATTCAAGGAACTTACAACGCACAAAGACAAACTTACACATTTAAAAAGCACTTTTTGAGCATTTAACTGGGTTATAAAGTGTTTTCCTCATTAGTTTGATGAGAAAAGGCGTTCTGAATCAGGCAAACTAAGGTGTATATATAGAGGGATTATCTGTCAACATTACTTTCCACTCTGCTGCTCGTGCCCTCTGCAGAAAGAGACACTGTCCATCTAGTTGGCTGGGGAAATGTCTTGGATTAAAACAACTAAACAAGACGAGAGCGAGCCAGTATGACAGACTGGTTCAAACTGATCCAAAACATTGTCTCAAGCTCCTGAAGCTTGAGACAAAGTTTTCACTCACGTGAATCAAATTCAAATTTATTTGAGCAATCAAATTAAAACATCATACATGTTAATATTATCCCAATGTTTTTAATTGACTAAGTTCTCAAAAAGGAGTAGGTTAAGTGTAAACTTACCATATTAATCCAAACCGTATTACATAAGTCAATGAGACAGCAGATGACACACTTATAGGACATGCTTAAAGGACTATACTCCATTTTTTTGCAACAATATAACTTAAAAACAATTTCCCCCTAACACTGATATCTTGTTAATGTATCTATTCAGGTGAAAATTAATCCCCAAAGTCCTGTCTATATCTAATAAAATCCCCTTTGTGTCCAACTTTTTCTGTTGTTGTTTTTAGCATTGTGGCTAACTGTTGTTAAATCAAATCAAATCAATTTATTTTTGTATAGCCCAAAATCACAACAACAGTCGTCTCTGAGGACTTCCCAAGATTATTAATTTTAGCAAAGGAAATCAAAATAAAACAATACATATTCAATGAAACATTTGATCAAGCATGTCAAAGCAGATTATTAGTAGAGCAGATGAATGATTGTCCAGAGCATCCCGTGTCTTTAGACCCTCCTTCTCAGCAAGGAAAAACTCAAAAAAACCCTAAGGGAAAAAGAGAAACCTCGAGGAGAACCACAGTGAAGAAGAGATCCACTCCCATGGACGGACAGGCTGTAGATGTAACTAAGACTAAAGTTATTGAGTTTATGTTTGTAGAGCCAGAGTCCATAAGCAGAGGGAAACGACTCGTCTAGCAGGAACAGGACAGGCCAATCCTGGAGAGGAGGTGGGGCGGAGGTCCAGGCATCAGTGGTCCGGCCCACGTCACTGGGACAACAACGATCTGAAACAGTTACACTCCCCGAGAGGGGAGTGGGACAGGGGACAACGAGTGAATAGCAAAGAACAGACTAGAGATGAACTTATTATTCTTACAAGAAAGGCAGAAGTGAGAGGACAGACTTTCCCCAGTATATTTGCTCCTAGGGCAGCCTGACTAGAACTATGGGTTTAGAGTCTGTTCCTAGCTGACCTGATCATAAGCTAATCCGAAGAGGAACGTTTTGAGCCTAATCTTAAATGTAGAGACTGCGTCAGCGTCTTTGACATGAGCAGGAGCTGATTCCATAGCCAGGGGGCTGATAGCTAAAAGCTCTGCCTCCTATTGTGCTTTTAGAGACTCTAGGAACCACCAGAAGTCCAGCATCTTGAGAACGAAGTGGACGGTTAGGATGATAAGGAATTATTTCATCTTAGCATACAGACTCACCCCGACACTAACAGCTGTGAAAAAACATTAAAACACATCATGATTAACAATTCTGAAGCTCAAAATGCATTAGCTAAGTGAGGAAGACATGTAGACTGAAGTAAGAAGTTTAAAATGAAATGTTTCTGTTTGTTTACATTTTTTGCAAAAACCAGGTACAGTCCCTTTAATCATTATTCATGATTGTGTAACAATGTGTAGCTATTGTATTACAAAAACCTAACCTGTATGCGTCTTAGGGTTGAATTTCATTCACGAATGTTGATTTAGCAGTAGTGATGCACTGATACAGCTTTTTCAGTTCCAAAACCCATTCCGATACTTTAGCTTTAAGTATCGGCCGATACCAGTGTAAGGACTGAAATACCTTATTTTTATTTTCAAAACATAGACATTTGGTTATGTAGTGGTATGTAGCTAGTATTTATTGTGCAAGTCACAACTTAACAACTTAATATGAATAAAATGTCCAACATTATGAGACGTTCTGGATCAACACCAGCCAGTACATTTGTGTCATTATGTCCAATTGAAGGCACAACAATGGTTTCGGATGAACCGATATCATTGAGCCGATACCCAATCCAACAACATTTTCTGGATCAGCACCGATACCCGATGCCACTATCAAATAGGTGCATCCCTATTTAGCAGCACAACTTTTGTTATTGCACTCTTGTAGTTAGCTGACAACAGCGCTGGTAAGTGTTGCTGCTACAGTTTGTGTCAATCAGCCGCAGCTCATTATGCATTCCAGTGCGTGCCCTTCTCTTGTGTTAAACAAATAATCCTTCTATTGTAAAGTGTTACCTGCTAATTATCTCTAAACTGTATCTTTCCTTTGTTAATCGTCATAAAAAGAGAATAATATTTATACTTTAAAGAAAGAGTACTCTTATGTCTGTAAACTTGTGTTTTCCACAGGGGAATAGTGGAGCTCGTGGGTCAACAGGAGCAGACGGACCCTTAGGTCTGCCAGGGAAAAAGGGAACAAGAGGGACTGTAGGGGACAAAGGTTATCCCGGTGTAATGGTAAATGTTTTAGATTTAAAATCTTATACAGGAACTGCCCTTATACTGTATGTTCATGTTGTTGTAACTAGGGCCCTGCTGGACTGAGGGGAAAGACTGGCCCAATGGGACTGATGGGGACACTGGTGAGACACAAGAAATGGGAATCAAATGTATAAAAATAATTGTTATAAATTCATAAAGGAATAAATAACAACGTCGATGCATTTTTCCAGGTGTCCGGGACTTTCTGGGCCTCCTGGTCGTGATGGGAAACCAGGACAAAAGGTGGGCCTTAACTCTGAACTGCTACTCTTGAAAACTTCTTCCTAATTTCTACACTTCTACTTATCTTTTGACACATTTCTGTTGTCTTTGATCATTGCTAAGAATAGAAGTAGACTATTTCATTATAATCTCTTCAGTTTAATTTTTGTTCACTTCATTTGCAGGGTGAAAAGGGCCCAAACGGTTTGCCTGGAGAAGCTGGAATAACTGGTCCAAAAGTATAAATCTTATTATTGTTTTTTTAGATAAACAGGATAAAGAGAATGTTTGCTAATCATACAGTATGTTTACTTCTGATGCAGGGCGTGTCGGGAATCAGAGGACTTAAAGGAGAAACGGGTCATCTTGGACTTAAAGTGAGACAATAACATCATTTCTTGTTGGGTCTGGTTGGTTTGCTCAGTTTGTTTGGATGTGTTCAGGGCTCTGCTGGGACCAGAGGAAGTCCGGGAAATACTGGTCCAAAAGGTTTTTCTGGACCGCAGGGACCGAGCGGACAACCTGGACTTAAAGGAGAGCAAGGAGACGTGGTGAGGATTAGTGGACGACTGCAGTTGCTGTTTTTTGTTGCTAATAATTTGATACTGCCTAAAAAGTTCTATATAGTGTTACGCCTCCCGTACACAGACTGCGATGCGAGTTCGGGTCGAGTTCAGTACGTTTTTACTGCGACTAGTATCCCCCACTGACTGCGGTCTCCAGTGCTGCGGTGCTCCGACTGTGCTGCGGCCAAGAGGGAGAGAGCGCCTGTAGTTACGCTGGCGATACTTCAAAAACTCAGGGATTCACGGGAGTTCTCACGACTTTAGCATGCAAGCCCTTTGTGACCGCTGATATTTGTCACAAGAAGGAAGAAACTCTGCACCAAACTTCGTGAAAATGCGCTTACCTTGAGTTAGCATCATGACCCGGTGAGAAAAGTTGTGAAGTCTCTCGTGTCCTGTTGTTTTTGCTGCTCCACATGGTTTTTAATCCAAAGCCTGGCGGAGGAGCGCGCATCACGGGTAAAACTCATGTCTGCCTCATTATGTCAAAGATATAACGGCTCACAGGACTTATTTTCGCCGCTACAGCATTAGTATCTCAGCGCTTGATCCATTCTTCACCGCGACATGTAAACAAACGGCGCTAGAGGATGACGTCATCGGCCTGTGGTACAGATCGTTTATGCGCCATGACGGGACCGCTGCGAGCTGCGACAAAAATAGACCCTCTACGGATTCTTTCCGCACACTCGCGCGACTGTCGGACGTGACTCGCACTGCACCGAGGTCTGTGTACGAGGGCACATTGGTTTTAAGCACTTTCTAAGTCTTGCGAGTCACGCCTTGCATCAAACTCGCAGTCGGTATATGGCGGGGTTACCCCGGGCTCACACTAACTACGTACCGGACTGCGGACCGGACTCCGGAGGCTTTCCAATTCTTGAAAAGTAATGAGAGTGGCTCACACCGCGATGCGTACGGTCCGGAGATCCGCGCGGATGTGTGAAAAATCCAACAGAAAATGTAGTGACGTGAAATAAGCCCAAAACACGGCGCAAGTGTCCTTGTTTACATATCCATGTGCCAGAGATCGCGTTAACTCCTCCGAAACTCCCAAGTTGAGCGTGAATCCTCGTGAACTCGTGGTCTCGCGAGGCCAGCAGAGTCCGTACATACGCATGCATATTCTGGAGGCAGTGTGAGTGACGACCGGACCCAGACGGATCCGGATCTGCATCTGCATCTGGAGGCAGTGTGAGCCCGGTGTTAAGCTTCTTTTTACTGAAGCTACATTGTTAACTCTTTCAGTGCCAGCCCTGTTCTCACTTTGACCAGCCAGGCCTTTTTGCTCATTTTAAACAAGTTTTACAGCTCCACAAATAAACTGTGTGCAACTAGAATCTTGACATGTCGTACATCAAACAAGTGTCTACTTTCATTTCGTTTTGACGACAAACTTTTGAGAAAACGTCCTTTTTCTAAATCAAACTTCATGCCAGTGTTGTTTTCCTCTGTTCTGAATATGAGCCACTATGTCATTAGGATAAAAATACAAGGTTTAAATAATTAAAACAATGATAAGTGTCTTTTTCATCCTTAAAGCAAAAGCTGTGTTACAGACGAAAAGGCAGCACTCTACTTTCTGATGCTGGTTCTATAGATTCAGCCTCTTTCATGGAGCAGAGATTATATTGAACCCTTCAAACATGAAGAAAATCAGTAGTTTGACTTCCTCTGACACTTTTCACTCGCTCATAGAAGAGGAAGTTTCTAGACTCGCTGCATGTGTCGTTCTCCTCAGAGTCCTAGTCCAGTAGGATTGTCTTTTCTTCATTTTAAAGATCAAATATCTGCTCGAACTTACTTTTGTCTGTAATCCGTTTGAAAAGAAAGCCAGCCTCCAGAAGCTGATCACGTAAACACAACCAACTGCGCTCCGTATTGTCAACAAAGAGCACATGTATTTGTGCTTAAACTACACACCCCTCTGCTGGTGAATCTGTGGAACTGCATCATGTATTTGACTGTAGATAAAGTCAGCATGTGGATTAGAAAGCACGACATCGGCGCAGAGAATAAATGTCTATGACGGAAATAGACGTCATTGGCAGGGAAAGTTAATAATTGTTGCGCACAAGAATCCATTTTCAAAAAGAAACTTTACTAATGTGCTGATCAATTTGGATAATGCCACTTATATTAATAACATTTTTTGGAAATGTTTTAGGGATCTGATGGACTAAAGGGACAGAAAGGACAGAAAGGATCACCCGGGCCAAAGGTAAGTCCCACGACAACAAGTACACCTTTTCAAAGGAACGAATGGTGGTGCTTTTCTACTCTTGCTTTGTTTTATGGCCCATGACATTACGAGGAACACAGAGGGAAGATATGAGCCAAAAATATCTAGTAATGATTGTTGAGTATCATCTGATCATATGCAGTGTATGCACTAATGTGTTATCCTGTAAAAACTGGACCATACCTGGAGGAGAGCACAAGTCATAGAGGTGACTCCACTCAAACAACAGCTGCAGGACAAAGGAGGGGCCATGACTTTGGGACAAACACTGCTTTTCTAGCACAGAGCAGTTTGATCCATCTGTGTCTGACCCTTTAATCTTCTTACTGACTGATCCAAGGACAGCACATAAATCTGATTCCACAAATATTCCATTCATGTTTTCAGGGTGAAGAAGGTGACCTGGGTCCTGACGGTCCAGTCGGTCCACGTGGTCCACTGGTGAGTGTTTCTCACTAATCCAGCTCACTGTTTATGTCTAAAAACACTAGGGATGGGACCATTCATTCAGAACTTAAATATATATTTTTTAACACTGTAATATTTAGTGTCCATATTTAGAGCTCCATACATCAGTTGTTAACACAACATAATAATGCACATTCAGTCAGGTCTTTCAACTTCACTTTATTTGTGTCTCTTATGGAGCAATTTCCTCATACATTGTTGCTATTCTTGTATTATTGTTTGTATCATACAACCACAGAGTGTGTGCAGAAGTGACAAGTAACTAAACGATTTTAATCAAGTACTATACTTAAGTAATTTCTTGAGTATCTGTACTTTACTTGAGTATTAAAAATCTGGAAACTTTTTACTTTTGCTTTCTACTTTTTTCAAGAACTAGTATCTGTACTTTCTACTCCCTACTTTTAAAAACAAGTTAGTTACTTTGTGAGCCCATATATTTTCCTCTTAATACCAGATCAGACCATTATATTTTCTATTTCTCAAATGATAAAAGTCAGATGAATTTGATTTAATTTACTATAAAGCCCATCTCACACTCCACGACATTACAGACCAACTTTGTACACTGCAAAAAAATGTATTTGTTAAATGTCTTGTAATTCTCATTGGCAAATTTGATTCAACTTTTTGAAAACAGTGAAATAACTTGTGAAATGTCTAGAATTCTAGTAGTTTAACTGAGACTAGATAATCATCTTTGGCAGCGTGACTGTACTTTTTACTTTTTTTTACCCAAGTAACTTTACACACGTTTACTTTTGTACTTTTACTCAAATAAAGCAGTTTCGACATAACTTTGTCTTTTACCAGAGCTGTTTTTTTACACAAGTGACAGTACTTTTACTGGAGTAGTGGATTTCTTTACTTTTGCTGTCTCTGTTTGTGTGGAAGTCAGTGGCTGCATGAACAAAACTCGTCGATTCTGGCCTTTCGATCGCTGCATTCTAGTTTTCGAATGATTTTACATCCCTAAAAAACACCCACACTGATACTTGTCGGCGATTTTCAAAACATGATGTCTTTACAAATCACATTCTCACAATGACAGTGGACCTTGGATTAAAGTATTCTTTTACAGAGACACACAATAATCCTAAATCTGCGCTTGAACAGAGGACAAATACTGTGCCTACTCTCCTTTAGGGCCCAAGAGGTCTCCCTGGAATGGAAGGAAACAATGGTGTGAAAGGGCAAAAGGTTTGTTGTTATATACGTATAGTTTTTATGTTGTAGACTTAGACATGATGTAAAACGTGATTTTGGTGAACTGTGATTTCAGGGCAATGATGGTAAGACTGGACGTCCTGGGAAGAGTGGACTGAAAGGAGGAAGGTATGATGGTTCAGCTCCAAATCTTTCATGCCACAGACAAAAAAAAAAGTTGTTTAGTTTTATTCTCGAACCTTTGTCAAATATAATGTGCTTTTACAGGGCAAAAAGGAAAATCAGGAAGTAGAGGCCTCAGAGGAAAGACTGGTGAAAAGGTTGGTTTCTGTACAGTTCACTGAATGTGGTTTGCTTTGACTAAACTTGGTTTCTTTAAAGGGAAAACCTGGCAAACTTGGCTCACCAGGTCCACCAGGCAGACGAGGCCAATATGTAAGGCATTCAGTGTATTTTTTTTGCTATCTACATCTTAAGTTTATCTAACCTGAGTAATCTGAACATTGTAAAAGGGAAAACGTGGAGCAATAGGTCAAAGAGGCGATAAGGGTCGACCAGGCATAAAGGTATCTAAACATACATACAGTAGTTAATAGTTTCATTATTCTTGATAATAAAACTCTGTGATTTGCTTCTGCACAGGGCGAGCCGGGAGCAATGGGACCACCCGGACCGTTTGGTGGAGATGGTTTAAAGGTGAATTTCCTGTTTGTGTTTATAAACCAGCGGAGGCCAACCTGAAGCTCACGAGCTGCATGTGACTCTTTGGCTCATTCAGACACATTTGCGACTCCACAGTGATGTCAGGATTAACAGGTTTTTCAGTAATCGTGAGCGCTCAACTCACCGTTAGGTTGAAAGGCTCCTGAAGTTAGCAGAAGAAACGGTGCCCCAGGTGTCACATCCATCCATAGAATCAAGACGCCCAGAACATTGTGCGGGCTGAAGAAAACAAAAAAAAAAAAAAAAAACTTGAATAGAAGCATGTTTTCTCATCTGGTCATTATTCCACATGACATCCATCTAAACTAAATAAATATAATTGGCTGATAGAATAAACTTGACCCTTGATAGAGTGCTGAAAGGTGTTTTTCTTCCAAACTCGCCAGGGAGCTCGAGGGCCTTCTGGAGTCCGAGGAAAAACTGGTCCAAAAGGAGAGCAGGTGATTTGTTTTTCTTCCACATATCACGTGTTATCATATATACTGTATGATATATGATTACATATGGGAATATTTGAGGAATAGTATTGTTTTTTCAGGGAGATATTGGCCCGCCTGGTCTTCGTGGGGCACCTGGACTTCCTGGTTTACCTGTAAGTTCTAAACACAAGATCTTACCAACAGTTATCTAAATTCATCAGTGTATCTTATCTATATTTCTTTTTTGTATTGGACAGGGACTTTTTGGACAAAAGGTTTGTACACATAATACAATTCATTTGCATTTTAATGATCGATTCAGGTATGTCTAAAAATGAATTACAATATTAAGAAAATGTTTTGGATTCTGAAAGTCAAACTAGTGTATAATTGATTTGTGACACATGAAGTCAAATAATTCATGTCTTTATTTTAGACATTTTGATTATTCTGGCTTAAAGATGAAAAAATCAAACATTCAGGCCCCTTATTTATTCAGCCAGGTGCTAAATGCGGATGCAAAAATAAAACAAATCATTGTTTACACAAACTTTAATATTGGAAGATGCACATACAAAATACTAAACAAAACAGAAATGACCATCAAATTTTGCATGTTTAGGTGTGCTGATTGTCTCTCAAGTTTTGCTCCCCCTAACCTGTTTTGCACATGTGCAAATGCTTGATAAATCTGGCCCTCAGTGTATCAAAAAAAAACAACAACAAAAAAACAGAATATTTCACAAGATTATTACAAACTGCATCATGACTGCATCATGGGCTGGAGGAGATCAGTCTGTGGCTCTGCTCAGGTCGACCTGAAGCTCAGAGGCCTTTAGTTCATCTGCAGAGTTGACTTTGATGACTCTCATCTTCTCTGGACAAGACTTTATAGACTCTATATGAAGTTCAGCTCAGGTGAGTTTGCAGAGGAGCAAACACAGTAACACTGTGGTCAGAGAAACAGGTTTTGGTCTCTTTGCCTGTGTGAAGTGTGAACATGAGTTAAGTCCTGCTCAAACATGAAATCAGCTTCTTCACAAAGCCTATCACAGACAGAAACATGCTTTGTTCTTAAAATGTCTTGTAGAACGTACTATAACAGCAGAAAAAACTCAATGGACCAGCAGCAGCAGATGATATGGATCCTTAAACATTTAAAGACTCAGGAAACATTTGCAGATGTTTGGACTTCACTGCATCTTCAGTCACACCAAACTTTACACTTTTGAACTGATTCAACTTGTGACGATGCTGGATTTCATGTTTGAGCAGAACTTAACTTGTGTCCACACAGACAAAGAAGCAAAACCTGCTTCACTGACCACAGTGTTACTGTGTTTACTCGCTCTGCAAACTCACCTGAACTGAACTTCATATAGAGTCTGTAAAGTCTTGTCCAGAAGAAGAGAGTCATCAAAGTGAACTCTGCAGATGAACTAAAGGCCTCTGGGCTTCAGGTCGACCTGAGCAGAGCCACAGACTGATCTCCTCCAGACTCACCACACTGATGCATCGCTCATGCAAAAGGACACAACCAAATACCAATGCATAAAAATAAACATACTTTTCAGAAACCTGATTTGTCTTTTAATAAGGTCCTTGTTTGCAATAATCCTGTGCAGTATTCAAATTTTGAAACCCTGATTCTTTTTGTTTTTTTACCATCTTAAGCCAGAATAATAAAAATGTCCAAAAATTAAGCCTTTTGATTATTATTATTAATTCACCTCATGTGTCACAAATCTAAATTACACACTATTTGACTTTCAGACTCAATGTACCAATGTATCTTCATATTCAAATTATTTGACACATACCTGTAGATAGAGGGATTCTATTATACCTATACTTTGAGTTTTTTCTTTTATTTGTCAAATGTTCTTCTCAAGCTGACACTTTTACTGATGTAAAACTCTGATAAATACTTGCCACATGTGCTTCAACTTTTAAGCATAATTGGCAGAAGAACATTTCTCATTCATTCTTCCCCAGGGGCTCAAAGGCTTTTCAGGATCTCGAGGTCGTAAAGGACAAAAGGGAAAACCAGTAAGTTTGATCTGTGAGAAAGGCTCATTTGTATAACTTGATGACAGCTCTAAGGTCACATGGGTGGGTTGGTAAATTCTATTATTGTTGGTTTTACCAGGGTTCTCCAGGACGGCCCGGACCACCAGGGCTTTCTCTCAACCGCACCCTCACGCAAATGAAGGTCAGTGCCTCTGCCTGTCTGTTCCTTCAAAACCCAGCTCAAGTCCTCCCTCTGAGCCTCAGAAAACACTGCTCTGAATGTCCCTGTGATGTCATAGGTAGATCGTTGAGATTCATTCAGACTCATTTGGAGTGTTTCTGCAGCATTAGCATGATCTCACACAAGATCAGTAGGATTATTTCTCCATGTCATTGTCACCCTAACTCAATCCCTGACACAGGAAGCATGAGTGCTTTATTACAATTTGAATCTGAATCTTTTTTCAGTGCCATAGAAATGTCTGTAGCCATATCACAGATCACAGTTACAGACCAGATTCAAAATCTTTTCAAATGCATACTAAAATGTCATTTTACTTAGAACCCTTTAAGGACATACAAACATATTTTTCTTAAATTACCTACTGTTCTGAGTCATTATTTGACCATTTTAGGGCAAACAGACTCAATAACAAGTTTCAGGTCAAAACAGTCCTGCTTCTCCTAGGTTTCACTGCAGTGTCATTTCTAGACTTTGTGACATCAGCATCAGGTGTGCAAATCTCCGCCTGGATTGCAGACAAGAGCAGACAGCTTAAGACAAGGGGAGGAGATTCAACTTGGACACTTGTTGCGCTCGAGGACAGTCAGGTCTGGAGCGTTTACATAGAGGCCAGGAAAACCTAGTCCAATTTAAACCAGTTTTCTAAAGCGCATGTAATCCCGGGCAGACCGACTGAGGAGCCGAAAACCAGTTTACAGCAAACCAATTGGCGCATGTGGTCCCGACCGATTGTAGTCTGACTTCAGTCTGCAGCTGGACAAATGTAACTGAGCAGCTCACAACTCCTGCCCACCGCACGTTCCAACAATAAAGTTAAATTTTTACACCAAAAATTGACTTGTCAAGTGGCACACACAATCTCTGTCATGTTTGGTCGAAGTGTTGCACTGAATAAAGTCACATACAATGCATTTCCCATCATGCATCATTGCTTTGTAGTTTTTCTCACCTCGACGATCTGTCAAGGCGTCTGCAGTCAGATTGATCTTTCAAGATTATAGAAGCTATATTAAACACACCTATTTCTTTGTCAAAACTGTGCTGATCACATACACCTGCTGTCCAACCAATCACACTGCTGCTCCATTCTGTCCAAGATGAGAACAGTTTCTAACAAGACAGTGTTGTGTTTGAACTGTGACACAGGAGATGATGTTCATGTCGGACAGGCCGAGCTTCTTCCTGGTTCAGACTCTGCTGGACTCTCTTCAGACTGAGCTGCGCTGGTTCATTAATCCTCCAGAAGGCACCAGAGAACACCCGGCCACCACCTGCCTGGAGCTGTGGCTGGCTCACCCCAACGTCTCGAATGGTCAGATAAGTCAAAGTGAAAGTATGTTTATGTAAATAATTCTAAATTCAGATTCTGCTTTCAGGGCTGTATTTCATTGATCCAAACCAGGGAAGTCCAGCGGATGGTTTTCAGGTTTACTGTGACTTTACAGCTGAGCCAAAAACCTGTTTGTCTCCTCTCCAGTCACAGGTGTGCAGAAGTACATGGATTAGAGTTCATACCCAATAGTATTACACTTTAGGCAGTGCTTAATTTATAAATCAAACATTGCCTGAGCAAAATGTGGCTTATGGGCCGGGGTCCAGACAGGTCAAACCTTCACCGGAACAAACATAGGGGCTTAGAGATGCTAAAATACAAGCATTTCTAAGCTCTACTGCCCAGCCTACTCTGTTTTAGACAATGAATTTTGTCTGTGTTACACATGTTTTTACACGTCAGACCCAGATTTTCATTCATTCATTCTCACAGAAATCACAAGCATACCTGCTGCTGAATGCGATTCACAGCGACACTTCAAATAGAGATTTGTAAACTAGTGCATCATTTAAGACTCTAATGACCACTAATGATCTTCTTTTACAAGTTACTAGTGAGAACAGCAGAAAAATGACATAAACATCATCAAATAAAAGTTTTCCCTTTGCACCTACAGTGCGTCACATGATCACCTGTGTGCGCTGTGATAGAAGCAGAAGTGTGTGTACGCAGCATTACAGGAGCACCAAACTGACAAATTCTCACACATTTTCTTCCTCTTCCTCCTGCTATGTTTGGAGATTTAATAAAATGTACAACAAACAAACCAAAAACAGATTCAAACTACATTTTTATATTGAGAGTATATAACTTTTCACAAAGCTTTAATCGTTAATAACTAAAATCCTAAATTCCACTTCATCCACAGGTTCCAGTTAAACCTTGGCTTAAAGAATCCAACACTGGTTTGTCCTTCTACTGGCTGAGCACGTTTACAGATGGCTTCCAGGTGAGTAGACCACATGTTTGTTATTTACTTTTACCTGTCCCTAAACGCTGCTGTTCCAGTTGGACTATCCCGGTGTGGACGTGGTGCAGCTGAGGTTCCTGAGGCTCCACAGCAGACTGTCCTCTCAGACCGTACACTATTCATGCGGCCCGGGGAGCAGGCAGAGCGCAAACCAGAGAGAAATCAAGTTTTTATCTGACACAAGAAGCCAGAGCTACCTGTCCACTATACGAGACTGTGAGGTTAGTATGCTGCCTTAAGGGGGACTTATTATGTAAAATCTACATACCTTTACCTTACACTAGTGTTCTCTCATCATTAGTTTACGCAAAGTTGTATTTGGATTGATTCCTGCATGTTTGAGTAATCTTGTATTGCCCTGCAGCTGATGCTCCAGTGCTCAGAGAATCCTCGTCTTCACCTACCACCTATCCCTGCCCACTTGTCTGTATTTACTTGCGTTTAGTCAAAGATTAAAATGGCAAGTAAAACATGTAAAAGTGTCATGTAGACACTTTCCAATATGAGCAATGAACAAAATATGAATGCTGTTAATGTACTTATGCCAAAACAGACCCGATCTAATGTCAATATTGAGAGTGAGAAACTAGAACTACTTCCCCATTTTAAATATCTTGGAGTGATACTGGATTCAAGACTGTTATTTAGCAGACATGGTAAAAAGTGTTGGGCATCATAAAATTTAACTTGCAAAATTTTAGACAAATCAGGTCCTATATTTCTGAAAATGCAGCTGAAGCAAAACATCTCTTACAAAAATACTTACTCTGGCCACGCTTCCCCGAACATCGGGCAGGCCAAAACTCCTAAAGTGTGCAGCCGGCTTAATTGATAAAGTCAAAACTGCAGACTTAGGAATGGAAAGAGATAAAACAAGCCTTTTCGTTTCTCTCCAAACCCACAGAGGAAAAGCCCAAACAAATGCCTCACTAGATATCGGACAGTCCTCTTGAGAACCAAAACACCAAATGGAAACATCAACAAAGGAACGTCATGTCCATTGATTTATAAACTAAGAATATGACTTTAGTAAAAATCCGATTACATTGAACATGTTTACTTTGTAACTGTCACACATATAGCTCATGTTTATTGTTACAACCTCATGGCTCAGAAAGGTGCAACAAAAGAAGGGAAGATACCACAGTTTATTGTAATGGTCAATAGGGGCTTTTATTGTAAACAATAATAAAAGTATTTCTGGCGTCAGTGTAGATGTAATATGCGTTAGTGCGAGTGGTGCAGGTATGATTATTGTGTGTGTATGGTGTTGGGTGCAGGGCTCGCAACCTTTCTGAAATCTCAAATCAAAATCTGACTCACATACTTACTTCCTTGCATATTAAACGTTCTTTTTGCTTTGCAGCCGTCGAATGATCGAGGCTCAGGATCACAAGAATCTATTTTTGAGTTTGAGAGCGAAGAGCTGGAGTTGCTACCTCTCAGGGACATCGCCGTTTTTGGAAATCATCAAGTAACTCCGAGCTTTGGCTTCACAGTGGGACCAGCGTGCTTCAGCTAGCATCACATCTCAGGCACTTTGTCAAATTTACTCACTCATGTTTAGGGTCATTCTACGAAAACGGTGCCTTTTGAACTCGCAGTTAAACGTAGATTTGAATTAAGCACAAACTGTTCTATGGGATTGTTCTATCTCAAGTCGGCGATTTGGTAACAGGAGTGACAGTAACAGGAGTGACAGTAACAGGAGTGATAGTAACAGGAGTGACAGTAACAGAAATGACAGTAACAGGAGTGATAGTAACAGGAGTGACAGTAACAAGAATGACAGTAACAGGAGTGATAGTAACAGGAGTGACAGTAACAAGAATGACAGTAACAGGAGTGATAGTAACAGGAGTGACAGTAACAGGAGTGATAGTAACAGGAGTGACAGTAACAGGAATGACAGTAACAGGAGTGACAGTAACCGGAGTGATAGTAACAGGAGTGACAGTAACAGGAGTGACAGTAACAGGAGTGACAGTAACAGGAGTGACAGTAACAAGAGTGATAGTAACAGGAGTGACAGTAACAGGAGTGACAGTAACAGGAATCACAGTAATAGGAATCACAGTAACAGGATTGACAGTAACAAGAGTGAACAGCAGTTTTAACCCTTGTTTCCCGTTAGAAAAAGTTTATCTCCTGTTAGTGCCCTTTTACTCCACTTTTTTTTTTTTTTTTGCTTAATACTGTTTTATATGAAAGAAAGTCTGAAAAAATGATAAAATGTTGCATACTTTCTTCCAAATTTGGTATTTTTGTCAAAACATAAGTGTATTAACAGATTTAAGCAAAAAAAAAAAAAGGTTTGAAAAATAAATAATCTACTATATTTTTACAGCCGTCAAAACAGAACATAGGAATTGCACATTTTGTAAATTATGACTTTGGGCTCAGGGAAATGTGAGTTGATTTTTTGAGAAGATGCCTCAAACTAAGTTTGTAACAAGAAATCATTGAAATATCCCCAAAACTGGCAATGGTGCACAATTTAAAAGTGAAAAATGCAAAAAAAGTTGAGTCAAACTTCCCAACGGGACATTTTGCCTGTTGCAAGTTTATCTTGGCTAAAACAGAGCCACCAGCTAGACATACTGACATTAAAATACATGTCATATTTAATTAAGAGTGAAAAACAAAACAATATGCATTCAATATTAGTAACACTAATATCACCCCCTTAAAAAGACTCTAAAGGGTAAATTATTGAAGGGAAGGACAGTTGTGTTCCAATTGTAGAGAATGCAAGTTTTATGATGATGATGTCACTGTGTTGTATCATTGTGACAGAAACAATGTCAGTGATTGTAACAGGAATGAACAAAAAACTCAGGAACAGCTATGAAATCATAACTATGATCAGATTCAGAAAACTTTATTGATCCTAGAGGACAATTCATTTCCAGCCTTCCTCAAAGCATTTCACACATATGTGACAGTCCATTCTACAGTTTAATTGAAGCCACCTTCAAACATACGGCGCTCCATAGTACTCACGAAAAAAAAAAAATTATCTCGTAATTACGAGATAAGATTCGTAATTACGAGATAACTTTCTCGTAATTACGAGATAGTTTCTCGTAATTACGAGATAATTTTCTCGTAATTACGAGATAATTTAAATGGCTTTTCCCACATTCTGTATACCCACACGCTTCGTATAGGCTAAGCTAGTGACTTTATCCACAACGAGTAGTCTTTTCTGTGCTAGCTTGATGTTTCTAAATAGCTAAGATGTACTTGTGGATTTCGTTATGTTAAATTAAGTGCCTGTGGTCTTCACTGCAATGTTTACGGTCGACAAAAAGTATGAAAATAGCTAATAACGTGACTGTCAATTCACGCTACAGTTAGCATGCTATTATAAAGACGGCCAGTGTGTGGAGCTGTTCACCCACCAGAAAGAAGCTAGTGGTAATCGGCAGGTTTTTTAAATAAAACTCGATCTTCTTGACTGTTGACAGTCAGTCTCACTCATCCTTAGAAATGAGCGGCAGTTTTTCTGTGGCTCCAGCGTCTGGTTTTCAATCTATTTGGCCATAAAGGAGAGAAGTGCTGCAACAGACTTGCAACATACGGGCATTTTTGCAGTACCCGCCCACTCTGGGTGATCCATGCGGAAGTGTAGCAAATGTGCAGCATTTCTCTTCTTTTTGGCCAAATAAATTGAAAACTAGACGCTGGAGCCACAGAAAAACTGCCGCACATTTCTAAGGATGAGTGAGACTGACTGTCAACAGTCAAGAAGATCGAGTTTTATTTAAAAAACCTGCCGATTACCACTAGCTTCTTTCTGGTGGGTGAACAGCTCCACACACTGGCCGTCTTTATAATAGCATGCTAACTGTAGCGTGAATTGACAGTCACGTTATTAGCTATTTTCATACTTTTTTGTCGACCGTAAACATTGCAGTGAAGACCACAGACACTTAATTTAACATAACGAAATCCACAAGCACATCTTAGCTATTTAGAAACATCAAGCTAGCACAGAAAAGACTACTCGTTGTGGATAAAGTCACTAGCTTAGCCTATACGAAGCGTGTGGGTATACAGAATGTGGGAAAAGCCATTTAAATTATCTCGTATTACGAGAAAACTATCTCGTAATTACGAGAAAGTTATCTCGTACGAGATAAATTTTTTTTTTTTCGTGAGTACTATGGAGCGCCGTACAAACAACAATTCCAATAATAAATACAAATAAATCAGTCAACACTACCATTAAAATTCAACAATGTAAGTGCAAAGGGCATGAAGAACTTGAAAAATTATTACCGTAATTTCTGGATTATAAGCCGCTACTTTTTTCTTGAGCTTTGAACTATGCAACTTATAAGACAATGCAGCAAAATGATAGATTCTCATAGACTTACTATATTAACAAGTGCGGCCTATATATGTACTTTATCATTTTCTTACTTAAATCTAGTGGATGCGGCTTATATTCAGGTGCCCTCAATAGGGCAGAAATTACAGTACTTTTCCGTGCAGGTGCGTAAAAACGACAACCTGAAGGCATCATGATGTAAAATTAACTTTTCTGAGTTTTTTACAATATTACAGCAGTGCTCTGTCATAATTAGTTTACCCAAAGCTGTATTTGAATTGCTTCATGTATATTTGAGTAATCTTGTATTGTATTTATCCTTTACTTGCGATTACTCACAAATTCAGATTCCTAGTAAAACTTGCCTGGTTCCAAACTGCCATGTAACCACTTCTCAACAACAAACAATAGTAATGTATTGCTTGCTGATTATGAAAGTTACATTTTTACCATGAAAAGGCGTTTTGTAGTTTTGAACAGGAAGTCAATAGACCTGCTTCTATTTCTAAGCTGTTTCACATCATTTTTGTGTTTCACAATGAACACAATGTGAGTTATTGATCAGCATATGCCATAATTCCATCCTGAAATTATGAACTTGAGACTAATTGTGTAAGTAGCATTGATATTGGCTTAAAGTGTAGTATGCAACACACCACATTTAAAACATGCTTTGATTTTTGTTTAATGACAGGTGAAAGAAGCAAAAGGCACTGTTTTTGTGTAATGACCAAAGATTCCTGAAGATTTCCAGCAGGTTTTATCTGGACAAAAACACAAAGGGAACTGACTTGTACATTTGGAGTTTGTAAAAGATTTCTACAGATGACATATTTTGTTTCTATCTAAATAATCGCAGTAATAGAAAATGTAGATTGTTTTTGTTTTTTATAGACGTATGTACCTATTTATTAAACGTGTTCCAAATCATGAATACAATGGAAATGTAAATAGTGTATATTGTGAGTTGTTGTAAATAGATTTTCATCATCTACTTTGTTATGAAGTTACGAATTATTGTCGTAAATTTGACAACTTAAATCTCATCTTGGTGAAATGTCATTCAGGAACTCAAAAGGTTGGTGCTGTATTTTTCTTTGTCAAATACTTTTATCCTAAGATTCTCAGGATTTACGCATCAGGGTCATTAAATAAAATGCAAATTGTTGTAATTACTTGTGCGTTGCTTCATGATTACTTTATTAAGACCTCTATATGAAGAAATTAGCTTGTATGTTGTATATGTGTAATGTGTATTCTGAATCTTTTCACATTGGAGTGCAAACAGCTCTGTAGATTTGTTATAAATTATTTTTTCTTCATACATGATTATTTGAAGCCTAATTTGCTGTTAATATTTAACTTGATTTCTAGAAAAAGCAGTAATATGAATAATACTAGGGGGTATGGTACTACTTTCCTCAGGGTTCAGGGCAGCAAAAGCTCCATCTTTCTTTTAAATGTAGCAAATAGACTTTGGCCAAATAAATTGCTGAACAAAGAAGAATATTAATTGGCCCAAAAAATTCACAAATAAAAGCTAGAATATATAATATTATAAGCAAGAGTTTGCAGATTCAGTGAACAAATAATCATGCTTGATACATGTTTAATAAATGTACATATTCACCCACGAAGCCAGCAACATTATAATGCATCAGAAATGTATTTTGTAAGTATATTTTGTTTAAATGTAAGTTTAACGCTTAAAACAAGTTAGCTAAAATAAAGAGTGTTTTAAAAATATTTTATCTGTTTATGAGTGAATGCAAAGTTCCAACCATAGTTTGAAAAAAAAACATAAATGTCTTTTTGTAGTCTGTATGCAATACAAATCTGAAAGCTGCACTAAACATGTATTAACATCTAGAGGAAATAAAGCCTAATGAATAGAAAAATAACTAGAGCTGACTAAATAATTAATGCACAAGACTATGTTTTAGGGCCAATCAACAAAGTTTGTACCTGGAGCCCAGAATTTAGTGCTACGCCCCTGATACAAAGGAAAATACATTTCTGAATATATTTGTATTCAATTTAATGTGTACGGCCCCTAATTTTATTATTATTATTTTTTTTCAGATAATATTTTGTTTAGAAATGTATCCCAACATTCTCAATTTCAAAAGGTTAGTGCTAGATAGTCTGATCTGGCAGTGCTTGCCATGGTAATGAGTTTATTACTGTTGCTGAACGGGATAAACTTATATATTTTTTATCTTAATCTTTATCCAAACCCTTTTCCTATACAGTACTTACCCTTTCTCCTAAACTTAATCACTTAATCATTTGTCATTTCAAAACCCGGACGTAGCCTTAGTTGCCAAATAATTCTTCACTTCAACGACATGTCTAACAAAGCGGGGCTGAGAACTGCGTCTACAACCTGGCAACCCCGCAACTCGCCAGTCACAGCTTCAAGCAGCATCATCATCACACACCGAGCTACAAGTGGATGTCGTGTTGTGTGTATTATTCTTTCTTTCTTTTTTGTTAGATCGCAAAGAAACTCGATGTAGATGAACACAGCCGGTCATGTTTTCCTGAGATGACGCGAGGACGTTACACGGCGCCGTTTGAGCCAGGGGTGCTTCACTGACTGGAGTTGTTCTGGGTTTAACCGTCCAAAGGTAACATCATTATTTTAATTTTTTTCACGTAAAGGTAGCTTTCTTCCCACTTCCTCAATTCACAAATTTCACTCGCGCACCGCTTCCTACTGCAGAATACACGTGTTTGTCTCGTTTTCCGCTGAGAATAAGCCGTAGGCCTCCAGCCACGCCTCGGTGCACGTTCAGCACAGTGCCCGCCTTTAGCTCACTGTTTACCGGGTAGTGTTCGCTGATCAGCCGCTGCAGTTGGATGGATGACAGGGTTAAAGCTACGTAAAAAAACATCATATATTTAAATTGACCACGATAGACAACAACAAATAAAGCACCGGTGTTGTCAATAACTTTACAATCTCATTTATCATATTTAGTATTTCAGTTAGCCTGTTGAATGGGTTGAGTTTTGACAGCTTTAGCCTTTTGTGCTAACAACATTGTCACTTCACTGGACAGCTTGACCTTATGTGTGCTCACTTTGTATTGTTTACTTTGCAGTTTTTAGTTAATTCTCTACTGCCTCGGTGTTTAAAGCTGTTTTGCAATAAAGCTACATTTTGTCAAGACATATTTGCACGCTTTGCTTGTTGCAACATGATCATTTAACCCACAAACAAGCTTTTGTGTCAAGATGATGCTCCAGGGCTACGATATTGGATCTACTGGTGGTTCATCTAATGTATGTGTTTCAACTTTTTTGTGGGGAAAAGAACTAGGAATTGGTGGAGTGTTTTTTACTTCTTTACTGTTTATGTTTCACCTTTTTAGTGGGATTACAGCAAGGAACCGCAGGAATATTTTGATTACTGACACCTAAGCTTAACTCACATTACTTAGAAAAGTGTTGTTTAAACAAAGGCACTCAGAGTTAGAACTAGTTAGGGCTGGGCGATATGACAATTTTCTTGGAGTCATATCACGATTTAAATTTGATCATGATTGTTAAATTGTCTATTTTCAAAATGCTTTTTTAGAAAGTTCCTTCTTCACGGTCAATGTCTAGATCCAGTTGTCATAGGCTGATCAGTGTTGCCAGATTTTCAGAGAAAAAACAAACGACCAATCTCAAAACAAGTGACCTCAATCCTTTAATAAAAAATATTTAAAATAATCATTAAATTAGAACATTGTGGATCTCCACAAAACAAGTTTCTAGCCATCTTTACATCAATATCAACTTCTAGACCTACAAATATGCTAAAAGTCCATTATTATTTCAATTAGAGTAGACAAGAGCCAAAATTCACCTCTTTTATGACTTGACAGTGCAGGCCAAAAAAACACAACCTTAAAAGTCTTCGAAAAAACACAAAAGAAAACAAAAAAACAAACAAACAGTGCAGGCCAAAAAAAACACAACCTTTAAAAGTCTTTGAAAAAAACAAAAACAAACAAACAGCCCAATATTGAAAACTTGACAATTCTGAGGCTGAGAAAAGTCAGTTAGAAAAAAAAAGAGTATGTTTGAACAGATGGATTAAATCAAGAATTGATAAATCCCAATAACACGATTTCTTTAAAAAAGCAGAATGTCAAAGGGATGAGCTCACAATTCGATTTTTATCATGATATTGCCCAGCCCTAGTTAGAACTGTGCAATTTCCAGTTCTAATCGTTTATGAAGTTGGTGTAAATGAAGCTTTCATATTGCTCAGAGTAGGCCTACAATTACAACACTGTTATCATCTGTTTGATTTCATTTGTTCACTCTCCGCTGTTCTAACTTTGCATCCTCACCAAAACTAAGCGTTTGTTTTGACTTTAAGATCTTTTTCTTCTCTCATCTGTGATGTCATTGGTAGATCTCTGAGATCATCTCATCGATCACTTAGCATCATCTGCACTGATGTTAGTCCATAAAACATGTAAAAGCATTTCTACATTAATCTGTCTGGTGAGATCTATTGCTGAGTTACAGATGACGTCACAACATTCTACAGGCCAATGCTATTTCAATCAGATGGGGGCAGCTAAAATAAAGTTATTTTAATTTAATTTTCTTTTTTTTGTAATACAAAAGTTAAATGTGTCCAGTCACTCCAGAAATCACCACTTTTTAAATTTGTAACATATTTTTTGAAATATTTCATGGCAAAGTATAATGTTACTAATAAGGAAAGCTGCCTCTTGCTCCCAACCTGCCCTTTAACTGACAAGAACTCTAGAATGTGAAACCCGGCCATTTAATCGTTTCCTCTGTGCTCTAATTCCACTCCTGATGTGGGTCATTTGTGCTTTAATATACACTTTTTTATTAGTTCTCGTGCATGAGATTCAAAGTGAGTCGTTTGCCTCTGCTAATGGACTCTGACTTATAGTCTATACCTGCAATTAGATCTGCATTAGCCTTAGTTACATCTATAGCTCGTTCGTCCATGGGAGTGGATCACTCCTTCACTGTGGTTGTCCTCCAGGTTTCTCTTTTTCCGTTTTTTTAATTTATTATTATTTTTTCTTTTTTCTTTGCCGAGAAGGCAGGTAGGTCTAAAGACAGGGGGTGCTCTGAGGCAATTATTCATTTGCTTGACATGCTTGATCATTCACTGTTTCTGAATGGTTATTGTTTTATCAAATGTTTATTGTTTTATTTTCTACCATTCCTGTTTGCTAAATTAACAATCTTGGGAAGTCGTCAGAGACGACTGTTGCTGTGATTTTGGGCTATGCAAAAATACATTGATTTGATTTGAAAGTGGAGGGGTTTAGGAGCATGTACTAAACGTAATCTAATTACAATAATCCTTTACCTTGTAACTAGTTACTGCCCAATCATCATAGAATAGAATACACATAATACCATATTAAAAAAAATAAAATAGAACACTTATTCTTGTATAAGAACTGAAAATACAACTTCTCAAATCTCAAAGCTTAAATGAGATTTTTTTGTAGCCATCGATTTCTTTGGCATGTCAAAACTATTTTGATTAAAATAGATGTGAGTTTCCTGGCCTGCACTCACTGGGATACGTGACGTTGTTTCTGCAGGTTGGGCTGGAGACATGCACCCTCCATCTCGACAGGACTATGTGGCCATAACACTTGGACAAAGGAGTGGCAGCTACAACAATGGCAAACAGTGGAGAAGGCAGTCCTGCTGGAGGGTGAGTTTAACACTACTGTAGGTTTGAGCATTTTATGACTTCTGGGCTTTGTTTGTTTATAGAATATAGAGGAGCAAGAAATTTAGAGGGAAAACTGTGTACATTTACAGAATCATAACAATTACAACTAATTATCAGAGAAAATACACCTTTTTAGTTAAAAAAAGGAATTTCAACAATGATAATAAATATTTGTCAAATATGGTATTAATTGTATCAGAAATTGGTTGACATAACAATCCTACTGGCTCTGGTCAGTATTTTCAGATTTTAAATCACTCTATTATTGTGTTAAGTATTAATAGTAGTAATCTTTTGTTTTGTCAGAAATGGAAGCAGCTGTCCAGACTCCAGCGCAGCCTCATCCTTTTCACTCTGGTCCTGCTGTTGATCTGTGGATTTGCCTCTTACCCAAGCATCACTGAACACCTCAGAGGTACAAACAAATCTGTCTTCAAATCCTAACTTAGACAATTGTGCTAATCCTAAAAAGTCTGAATGATAATCTGAACTTGGGGTTTCTACATTTCATAAGGATGAGTAAAAAACAAAACAGGATGTACCTTTCTCTAATGAAGTCACTTTGTCAGCTAATGCACTGATTCATTATGTTGAACAACATGTACCTTATTATATCGCCATGGATACAGTAACCAAGCAGCTGAGCTCATCCATATGCTTAAGGTGTTCACAAAAGAAAACCATTCTTTAGGATTAGGACTGCAAACACACATGTTTTCCTGGATAAAAAATATTTTGTTGTTGTTGTTGTTGTTGTTGTTGTTGTTTACGCTGCTCAAAGCAATATCTACTAGGGAGACAAAATCAAAAACATTTATTTTATTCATACAAGACTGGCCCTGGTTTTGAACAATAGCTAATGCTAAACTTAAGGCTACAGAAATGACCAGTAAAGAACTGTCTTGAACCTGCAAATCACAAGTTATTGTGAGTGTAATTACAACTTGTGACAAAAGTTGATAAAGTTATATACAGGCTTGCACCTCAGAAGCATGGTTAGTGTTAGTGTCAGTATTACACAGTGTAATGTACTGTTTTCTTTCATTTGCACGGTTATAGAAGTGAAACAACAACAATGATGAAAGGTCAATGGATTAAAGCAGGGCTATAAACATGTAAGGAGCTGTTACACTCATGCATTGTGTGTTGGCTGTGTTCTCTGTTCTCTAGGTTAGTAAAGTTGATTGTCACAACATTTAAGGAGCAGAAGTGTTGGAGATGACGTGTGTAATCTTCATGAAAAAGAATGCTGCTCTTTGACACTAAAGCCTTTTGCACACCACAGGAGTTTAGCCTGATTTTAAGTCCTATGTGCCCCTCTACGACTTCAGGAGGCGTGGCCAGAGTAAGGACTTTAAGAGATTTTTAGTCATTTCTCTCTTTATGTCTGTGCATCACTACGACTATTTGACAGAATGCACCATGGTGAGGTTCACATGCTGCATGTGCACATAAAATAAAGAAGAAACATTGCTTCCTCATCATCTGTAAATAAATGTAACGCTTTGTGCTCGTAGTCCAAGGCTGTACGCACACTGGCACAACCGAACTGTGCCCTAGCTCGGATGGCCCCTGCAGAGCGGTTCTTTAGTACAGTGTGAGCGCAAACGACTTGGCACGGTTCTGTCTCTGGCGTGTTTGGAGGAGGTGGGCCAGAGCTCGGCACGGTTACTCATGTACACGCACACGCTCTGACTTTAGCATACAAGCCCACTGTGAGCACTGATATTTGTCACAAAAAGAAAGAAACTCTGCACCAAACTCCGCGGACCAGAGAATTTTCTGCCACCGGGCTTGAGCGCGGCACGATCACAAAGCCCTAGTGTGAGTGCGCCCCAAGTGTGGGATTCTTTTTTATGAGCATTACGTCATCTCCAACACACCTGGTCCTTAAATGATGTGAGAAGCACCGACTTTACTATATAGAACATGGCCAACACAGAGTTTGATTAAACTTTTTAATTTCATGCCTGCAATGCATCTGGGTAACAGCTCCTTACCTCTAATGACCTGTATAAACCTGGTTTAAACCACTTGCGTTTCATTGTTCATTTTTATAAAGGTGCACATGAAAGAAAACACTCTGCGCTCGATCACGTGACACACACACTGTTCTCCGCTCACTGCTGCGCTCCACAAGTCTGTCTTCTTTGTTCTTCTTGCGACGATGATGTGACTATGAGACAAATACAGTAACTGTTGTAAATGTCCTTTCATCTGTGGACTCTTCTTTTCATTGGCACATCAAAAAATTGCAAAAGATCTTAAACTCCTGTAGTGTGCAGCCGGCTTAAGCGTTACAGGTCTCCTTGGACTTGTAGAGGAGCACATGGGCTTAAAATTGGGCCAAAACTCCTGCTTTTTTTTTCAGTACACTACACAGTTAGTGTTAGCATCATTACATTCAGTTGAATTCTGTCTACTAAATGTGCTCAAGTCAAATAACGCGGGGATCCCACTACATGCATCTGCGCTCCGCTCCGCTCCGCCCCAGTCCGCCTCCGAAAGTTGCCGCAGACCCCTCGCCCACTGTCTCCGCTCCAGTCCGCTCCGCAGGGCTGCGTTGCCCCGAGGAGCTCAAGAAGAGCATGCGCCAAAAACACGAGTTTGTGAAATAAAAGTCCTCGTTGAAGGTCAAATAACTATATCAGGAGTACAGACGACTCCTGTGTTTCACGTGTTCACAGCAGTAGGACGTGTTTTCCTCCTCCGCGGAGGGTAAAGAGGCTTTAAACTGTTACGAGCACGAACTCAATAACGTTGTCCTGTCCATGTGTCAGTGACATAGTCTGTAGTGAACAGTCTGCTGTGTCTAAATATCAAAGAAACTTTATGTAAAATTACGAACTTTTCGTTATCTGATCAATACAAAGTACGTGCGGAGTGATTTTACTTTGTAAATCCGGATATAGTTCACTTTCTTTTTCCTGTTTGGTGCGTTTTGATTGGCGGAGATTGACTTGGCCGGACCTGGCCGGACTCGGGCGGAGAAGAAAATAGCCTTGATCCGTATTTTGGTCGTACGGCGACGGAGCTGAGGCGGAGCCCTGCGCAGCGCACACGGAGGATGTGGAACGGTCTTCATTCATTAAAACAGCTGCGCAGTTGATCCGGCAGTCGGAACGGAGCGGAGCGGAGATGCATGTAGTGGGATAAGCCCGTAACTCATTAATATTTCTAGTTTTTCACATTGATTTGCAATTTAATTTCTTTACAATATATGACACCTTTGTTGAGAAAGCAGATTATCATTAAAATGTAACTCTGCGTTGCAAGTTCCTGTTGCAGTGACATAAACTAGCTTTATACAGTATGTGAAGTCATTAGTTGCCTTTTCAGCAGACAATTATGATAAAACCAAAATGAAAAAACACATTCCACAGGTTGCCCTCATTATGTCGTTTGATGATAAACCTAAACTCTTCGGTTTTGTTATTTTTAGCAGGTGAAGCGGAGACCGAAGCAGCTCACCCACTCGCTCCTCACGTTCTGCCAGAGCCGGCTAAACTGGGCCAACTCCCCCTTCCCCCCCGAGCGGAGCAGCCCTCCAAGGTCTGAGCTCCTCTCTGCATCACCCGAACTTCATATGTAGGACACCACATCACCGTAAAGGCAGAAAGCCACTGAGAGATCATGGGATTTCAAAGTCTCTTTCGATTGATCAACGACTGTTACTAGAGCTGTGTTCACATTATAATTCATTTACAAAGTTACGCTTTAGAATCGTAGGCCTTTAGTCATTTAGTTGATTAATTATTTGATGGCATCAGAGTGATTCTGCCAAAGGTCATAACTGTGTTTTTTCCCAACCTAAGAAAAATTGTAGGGCTGCGCGATATTGACAAAATAAATATCTGGATAGTTTTTTTTAAGTATCTCGCTAACGCTATTCAGACGATATTTTACAAATCCAACTGAAATGTGCTTATTTTGACTTTAAACTGTTTTGTTGCTGTTAATATTGACATTGCAGTATTTGATGTCCTAAGTCCAGATGGTGACCAAAAGCCAGTTTATCCAATTAATAACATTGCAACATTAAACATTTTAACTAGACCCAATAACATTTTGTGGAACAACAACACATTTGTGCTGCTCGATCTCCATCTGTATTGAATATTACTGACTTAGATTATGTGCTGATGCAACATTACAGCATAAATATTTAGATTTTTTTGTATAAACGATATATTCGACATTATATTTTTGAAATCATTATGATTATGAATTATGGAGATATTCCATGAAAGTGGCTTAACAAGTCTAGGCTTAATCTGAAATCCTGAGCTGAAACCAGCTTCATCTCCAATTTAAGACTCAAGCCATTCCATGAAAGAAATGAGCCTGGGTCTGAGCAACGATAACTCAAGCTTGAAGCTTATTCTGAAGCTTAATGAGCGCGCTCCTGCTGAATGTGACAAGACCAGATCAATAGAGCGACGACATCACTGAGAATGAGAGAAATATCTTATTTTACATGATCTGACAGAAACACGAGAGGAGCCGAGGTGCACACAGACAACAGTTTGATTTGTTTTCAATCTATAGTGGTTTATTCTGATCCGAGGAGCTGCTGCTCCTCCTGTTTACTCTGGTATTTTTCACACTGCATGGGGAACTACGTAAAGTTGTCACAAAGTTATCACAGAAATGTTCACAAGTGCAACTAGGACTGACCAATCAGAGCAGAGCATGTGTGTTGGTGGTTTGAGAGGTTCAGAGACGAGGGACAGAGGAGTGATGAGTGTTTCTACGGCTTTCCGACTTTCTCTCACACTTTATTCATGCTTTTATTGAGTTACATTCATCTTTTAGATAAACAGGCGATATGTTTGTGGTAAATATGTAAGCTGATCTAAATGCATGTGCAAATTAATTTTCCAGATTTCTATGTGGCTTTTTTAGCAGCCTTTCTTACGTCTGCTCCTACGAATGCGTCTGTCCACAACCAGTCCAATGACTTTATAAGTCATGTTGCACAGACAGAGATTTCACATGTATGTGGGGGAGTGTACGAGAATAAACATGTGATCTAAGTGTGTCTTTAGACGTTTTTGAGACAAAGCTAAAATATACTTGACAGTTAGCCTGGTCCTGACCAGGTTTATGTCTACGCGCTTGTTACTGCGGCAACTCAGCATCAAGTCTGGCTAACCGTATTAGTGGAATGGAAATGAAGATTTCATAAGCCTTGATTGGCCAAAAGAGCCAAGCTTTTGTATACCTCAAGCAGTTAGGCTTGTATAGATTTATTTATTTTTAGGCACTATTTTCCTTTTGCACAAAATTCCTGTGAATTTTTTTTTTTTTTTTTCAGAATAGGAGTGAAAGCCTAAATGTTTGTAATTTGATTTGCAAATTGGGAGCAATCAAATTATCCCAATTTGCAAATCAAATTGTGATTTTCTAAAGACATGTAAAAGAGGGTTAGGGTTAACATCTTACTGATTCTGGAGGTAATTCTTTCTTTAACTACATGGTGTAGTTCTTATCTCTCTCTATGAAGAGGGTTTCAAAGAATGATTGTAGCTTTCAGTGAGATTCTGCCATTTTGCGCCTCATTCGTAACTGTGAAACACATTTGTATTCATAATGACAGTATGTTTCTTCTTACGTTCATACTTTTTGTTACTATAGAGGAAATTATCCAACAGAGAGGGACCACCTTCACTTCAAAATCTTCAGCAAAAGAACGTAAACGTCTCGAACACGATTGAAGACAAGGCTGGGAACGCTAAGAAGGAAGGAGACGACAAAGGAGTCATCAGGCAAGTCCCACCATCTGTCTCCTCAATAGAGATGTCACGAGATCAGAGTTTAGTGTTGCAGTTATTGTGAGACAAACAACCACAATTTAGAGATGATTTTAACAGTTAACCTAATAATCATGACATCTCTACTTGTCATTACTAATACTATCTCAGTAGAAAAAGGCAGCGTGTTTGACTTGTGGCTCATGTTTTGTTGCTCAGTTGGCGTGGAGCTGTTATCGACACTGAACAAGGGACAGAAGGCGACAAAGACGGAGACGCCAAAGATGACACTGTGGTCAAACAGGAAGAGCAAACTGTCAAGGAGTCTGGTTAGAGCTTTGTATTCTTTCTCAGACTGTTGTAGATTTTTGTTGTTATGTGAGTTACAATTAGGCTGGAATACATTTGTTTTTTTACAGCATGATGCATTTTCAGCTTGCTGCTATAGTTGAATGTATTATTTACTAGTATTTCCCATATTTTGAGATATGAAAGTAAGTAGTGCATGAATTACAAAATAGGTCAAGTCAAAAACAAAACTTAATTTCAGTTCATTTTTGCATTGTGTGGTTATTTTTATGAACCAAAACATAACCCACATGTATTTATATTCTAGTATTCTTCTGTTATGCACTATGACACTACAAAAGTAAAAATCATCTATTTTCACCGAAATAAATAGGACACAAGACAAAGCCAAACATACCCATTGTAATCAACAACCATAGCTGCAGTGGAACTAAACCAACACTAAACTTAGTCTACATTTGAGGAAGACTAGACCACAAAATAGGAATTAGGACAATAAAGTCTTAATTCTAGATACAGTCAGCATCACAGGCCACGCCCTCTAATGGACCTCTGTGGGGGAAACTTAACATTGAGAGTGAATCAGAACAACGGCTTTATCACTCACTGCTCAACAGCTACAACAGCAAATGTGGACTTAAGGAAATATATTGTGTCAAATATAGATCCGAAGACATGGAGATGAATAAAGTGATCTTACTGTCCAACATCTAGCCATGCTAAATGTAGGTACGAGCGTAGTCTTTCTTTAACTTTCTGTTCACTTTTCTGACATAATGTCACATTAACAACCTCCATTTAAACGTGGTTGTAACTCAACTTGAATTAGTTGTGCTAAAAATACACTTAATTTACTTAAAATACATGCAAAGTTTTGCTTCTCATTCCAAGTGAGACTTACTCCGCCACAACTGAACCTCAAACAGGCTCACAAAAGTGGGAGATGCACGGAGACTTTTAAGAGACGCCAAGTGGGTGTGAACATACATTGATTGACAGCACCAAATATGAACAGTGAGCTTGTGAGTGATGTAAGTTTTGTGTGGGAGCAGTGCTGACGTGTGGAGAAATTCTCAGCTCTGAGGCTGTGCACAGGTCGAGTTTCTTACATGCACGTAAAGATTCTTTTTTATTAACTTTGCAGACATAGGAATAAAGCCTTTGCTTTAGCCTAAATAAGCACATGAGCTCTAGATGTGAAAAAGTTAGTATTTTCTAAAATTGAAAATGAGAAAAATGGAATACTGAAACAAGGATTGAACCAACACACCTCATGTTACAAGTTTATCTAGCTGTGCCAAATGACTGATGATGTCACTTCACAGCTGCCGACCACTTTCCAGCTCGCCTTCCCAGCGGTGTCAGAGGGAGGAGTTTATATCTCCCACCTGGGCGGCTCGTTTGTTGCATTAACTTGACGTGATGTGTGTGTGTGTACTGAAAATGCACTGACAGCATTTGACCATCGTGGCAGCACAGTAGCGGTTTTAGCACACAGAACTGCAAAATGAGTGAGTTTACACAAAATGTCCTAAAAAGGCCCGGAGTAGATAATTCATTTTGACCCCATATGCACAGTGTGATAGTGAAAAAAAGTTTATTCTACATTTACTTTCTCTTTAACATTGGATTTCCAATACGACTGCCCCCTCGGCAGGCCACGCCCCCAAATATAATGCGATGCTGACTGTATCTATATGAAACTATTTAAGTAGCTTGACAAAATTTGGTTGAAATAATGCATACAGTAAGTAAGTAATAAGTAAGTAAGTAAGTAAGTAATCTTATTTGTATAGTCATTTACAGACACAGAGTCCAAAGCGCTTCACAGTGAGATGACCCCCATCCCCACTACTGAATAAAAGCTAACACAGTGCACTAAGAACTATGTTAGCTTTTAGCTTTTCAAATCAAATCAAATCAATTTATTTTTGTATAGCCCAAAATCACAGCAACAGTCGTCTCTGAGGACTTCCCAAGATTATTACTTTAGCAAACATGAATAGTAGGAAATAAAAATAAAACAATACACATTCAGTGAAACAATAAACATTCAGAAGCAGTTATTGATCAAGAATGTCAAGGCAGATTATTAGAGCATCCCCTGTCCTTAGACCCTCCTTCTGTCCTTAGACCTCCTTCTGGGCAAGGAAAAACTCAAAAAACCCTAAGGGAAGAAGAGAAACCTAGAGGAGACCACAGTGAAGAAGGGATCCACTCCCATGAACGGACAGGCTGTAGATGTAACTAAGACTAAAGTTATAGAGTTTATGTTTGTGGAGCCAGAGTGAGGGAGAGAGGGAAACGACTCGTCTAGCAGGACCAGGACAGGCCAGTCCTAGAGTCCTGGAGACCGGACCATTTTAGTCAAATGGTCCGGTCCAGGGACAATGGGCTCATTCATGAAAATAAAATAAAATCTGTGAGTAACTTCACTTTAAGAAGCCGCTGTGAAACTCTACGTGTGATTCATGACGAGTTCGTAACGAGCCAAATTCCTTCCTAACAGCCTTTACGCCAAATTCACCAAACTCCAGCTACGAACGGTTATTTACATAAAAATGAATTATGCATACTTCCTTATATGGCAAAAAGGGCGGGCCGCAGCGCGTCACCGTTAAGACTTGGAGCAGGAAAAAAAAAAAAAAAAATGAGGAAGAAGCTGCAGCAGCCCGTCTCCCCACTTTCGCTGAGTTAATACTTCAGCGTCTTTTAAAAAATGTCCAAACTCACAAGAACACACTCAGAGGAAACAGATTAAAGTCACAGATGTATTGAAATAACGCTGGGCATTTGCCGTTTATATCGCGTTTCATGTCGCGATAGAACGAGCGTGTGGGGGTGCGGGGGAGGGGGGCAGCGGCTGTAGCGGAGGTGCAGAGTCAGTGCACAGTCCGCTCTGGTCCGGGGGAGACACAGGGTCCTGAGTCCTGTGAGGGTCAGAACACAGAGGCTCTGAGGCTGGGACAGACTGCTGCAGGTTGTTTAAAGGAGTCATTTTTTTTGCATAACTGAATTTTTTTTGTTTCTAAAATGATTTATATACAATAATTTGCAAAAATACATAACTACAATCATGTAGGAATTACAATTTTGAATGAAGTATATAAGAAATAAAAATCTTAAACAGCTGATTTTTGTTCTACGAGTGCTCCTCAGTGTTCGTAGGATTTGTTCTTACAGACGAACATTTTCCATTACGAACAAATTTTGTGAATGCCAAAATGTTCGTAAACAGCCCTTAAGAACAAATTTGTTCGTAAGAACGTTTCATGAATGAGGCCCATTGTTTTCATAGTGGGCCAGAACAAAACTGTTTAGTGGGCCGCATTTAGCCCCCGGGCCACTATTTTAATAGCTTGGCTTAAATACATTGAAATAAGACCTAATCAACCTAAACAGTGGTAAGCAATAGATTAGGCAGTTCTAAAATGCTTAACCAAAAGAGGACCAAATGAATAGAATTGTCTCTAAATAAAAGAAATATTCACACTGCAGATACTTATTATACATTTTAAGGCCAATTAATTTTTGCTGCTTTGCGTTTCACACAATTTCATTTTGACAATCATGTGTCTTTTGGAAATCATATCTCGTCCCAGGTTAATAACACCGAGAAATAAAAAGACTGTGGTGATGTATTCATTAGACATATTGCCTCTGACCAAACTAGAAATTATAAGAACACGACTTTTACTTTTTACTTGAGGCTTGCAAAACAATTAGTGCTAAAATGTTTAACTGTTGTAATGTCATTTGCATAATCATTAGCGGGGACAACTCTGTTTTGGGAAACACTATTTGACTGAGTGGATGCTTTGCCAGTAACCATCTGCATGCCAGTTTGATTCCTCACACCCTTTCGTTTTGACACTTATGATTTAAATGTATAACATAAAGAATTGGATGATTATCTACATTATTATTTTTAGATTTTCTTTGGCATGCAGTACCCTCCCACCACTACAGTAGCTCGATGACTATTTCCAATGTATTAAAGTCTTGTTTTCTTCACAGATCATTCCAATCAAAATATGACAGGTGATTCTAAACATTTTCCCCAAATAAATTCAAATGCATAAACCTTAATTGCATCCCTTTGCGTTAGCAGTTGTTGAACGGCTCTTGGATTGGACAGACTAACATGTTGTGTGTTTTCAGAAGCAGACTGGCTGGAGGCAGTGAAGGACTCTTTCAGACATGCGTGGCAGGGATACAAGGACTTCGCCTGGGGTCACGATGAGCTCAGGCCCATCTCCAAATCCTACAGCGAGTGGTTCGGCCTGGGGCTCACGCTCATCGACGCTCTGGACACCATGTGGATAATGGGGCTCAAAACTGGTACTGGAGCTAGATGTGTCTTCTAAAACCTTCATTTTAAACCAGTCTGTCAGGGAACGTTAGTGTGCTTTCAGGTGTGCCTTGAAGAAATACATACAGTTTAGATTTAAATACTAGCTGGTTTTTTGATGTTTCTTGAACAAATCTTTTCTCCCTCCAAGGTATAATTTTTACTTAGGGACGTTTGTAAACGTATTACCCCATAACATCTGACTTTTTTTTACAGATATTCACACAGGAATAAATGAGGCCTGTATCTAGCTTGTTTTACAGACTTTATTGTGAAAATGGCGACAGATATGTTTTGATTTATGAAAACAACCTTCTGCGTCATTCATGACTTGATCATTTCTTGTATTTTGTGTTTGTTTTATCATGAAGCTGTAGCAGCGTAAATGTTTTTTAATTCACGTTGTGTCCATTGATCAAAATCACATTCACACCGTCATTTCTTATGAAACAGTCATTGTCTCACTTTTCTTTTATCCATTTACAGTGATAAAAGTCTCTCCATCCAAATCTTTGCAGTGCTTTCCTCAAACATCCATCTTCTCGACCTTCTTTCACTAGGACAACAGAGTTGTACTTCCAGATCGCAGATTTGATCTTAAGTTCTATTTGCACGCCCTAATAATTACCTAGTCCTAGGGGACCTCATGTAAATTGTAATAATTCCGGACGTCATCTGAGTTTCTACTCTTGTGTGAATCTTCCATGTCTATAAAAATGTCTGTAAAGTTTCCCCCGAACTTTACCTCCTGTAATTCACCAAACTCAGACGTCCTCAGGTAATTCTAAAGCCGTGCGAATGCTTATGTCTGTGTTTTCAATCTGTGAACTGTTTATAAATGAATTAATAATGAATCTGCGGCTTATTTTACCTTCAGATTTAAACTAAATTATTATAATATTCTTACGGATCATTTTCAAATCTAAATGTTGTTCTTTCTACGATTAAAACTCTAAAGATTAATCAAATTATGATTAGAAGTCGTGAATCGGAAGTACAACAACCTTGTGTCGTAGCAACGAAAGGTCGAGAAGATGGATGCAGGAACGCTGCAAAGTTTGAATGTTTGTTTCTTATCGTAAATGGATTAAAAGTTAGTCTACTGCTATTCATATAAGATCTGGATGTGATTTTGTGAGGAGGAGCTACATTTGCTACCACAGCTCAGGTCAGCTGATTCACATTAAAGCAAACTGAAAACATAAGAAACGCTCATTTCATGAATGAAGTAAAAGGTTGTTGCCATAATCTATCTGTCGCCATTTCCAGGAAGTCTGTAAAAACCAGAAAATTACAGACATGGAACGTAAAAAGGTTGTGGGCTATGTAAAGTTTACAGACGTCCCTAGTAAATATTATGCCGTGCGAATAGTACTTTAGTTTGATTAATGTTTAGCACTTTAATTGTAGAAAAACAATTTGAATGGAGACTGATCTGTGTAGAATAGTATCAATACTTTAGTTCAAATCTGAAGGTAAAATGTGCCACAGAGTCAATATTAATTAATTTATCTGCAGTTTACAGACGTTTGAGTTTATTAGATTAGAGGAATTCGAAGGAAAAGTTTACAGACATTTTGACAGACCTGGACGATTCACACAAGACAAAAAACTCAGACGATGTTTGTAATTATTACAATTTACATGAGGTCTTGAGGTAAATATTAGGCCGTGCAAATAGGACATTAGATTATGGCATTATCAAAATCTGGAACATGAATTCCACCCATTTGTTGATTCACACATAGATTTAAAGCCACTAACAAAAACTAAAGTTACAATCAAATTCCCCACTGTACAGATATTGTTTCAAGAGAGATTCAAATTATCTATCGAAGTATAAATTATTATGCTGTCAGATTTGATGATGGTATAATGAGTGGTATCATGCCATGCCCTAAATTCTGATAAAAAAATCCAAATAGGCCTTAGTTGCTCTGAATTCTACATAAAACAAACAAATCTCAATAATGGTTTGCTTACAATTGTTAGTAAATGTCTTTTGAGTAGTTGCTGTGTTTTGTCTGACAGAATTTGAAGAAGCCAAAGCCTGGGTTGAAACAGAACTGTCCTTTAACAAAAACGTGGATGTAAACTTGTTTGAAAGCACCATTCGGATCTTGGGAGGACTGCTCAGCACCTATCACCTGACCGGAGACTCACTCTTCCTGGACAAGCAGTATGTTTATGTCTCTACATTTTATTCTATACTTGTATGTATTCATAGAATTGTAATTTATTTTTTGAGGATATGTAAAGACTCTTTTCTCAGTAGCCTAACTAGCAGCTATTTGAGTTCTTAAGTGTCAGTTTTAGAATTTTGATGCGTCTAATTTTATTCTCAAAGCAAAGAGTCCTTTGAACTTGACTCTGTCTGACGATGCTAATTTTAGTCTCCAGACCCAGCACCAACTGTAGCCAAGTCATTTTGTTTGTATTTAAATTGATGCAGAGGAAAGAACACAAGAAATGATAAATGACTACACAGTTTCACAACAGCGTCAGTACAGATGTGTTGTATAAACAGTTACAAGGATCAAATCACTGGTGTATAGAGCACTTTATTCTCTGCAAACCAGAAACCAGACACTTACATTTAAGCTTTTACTAACCATTTTACAAAATTCATCCCAGTTTAGCCAAATTTGACATTAAAAATGTACTTCTTGTACGTAAATGACGACATCACACAAGGAAGTTGCCTAGCAACCATGTAATAAATTGGACCAATTTTTTTTTTAAAAAGAGAAGTTATTGCAATATACATTTATTTTTTGCAAAACACTAAATTGATGTAAAAACAGCTTAGAAAAAGAAACGGGTGTGTTTACTTCCTGTGCAAAACTGATGAGCCCTGCCTCTTTCTAGTGATAAGCCCCGCCCCTTTATTGTAAGAGTTTAATTTAACAAGCAACAGATTTAAAATGTCTATTTTTTATTGTTGTAAAGTGGCTCTGTGACTATTTTGAACGATACATACTTTACTATGATTCTGAAAATTTTGATTAATCACATTTAAATACAGACAATTGGGCGGGGATAGGTGGTAGGTGAGGACAGGGCTTTTCTGAGCTGCAGAACAATACAAGATTACTCTAACATGCAGGAATAATTCCTAATAACACTTTAGTAAACCAATGATGAGAGAAGGCAGTTGGAACCAGGTTAAAAATTGCAGCATCAATAAAATCTCAAAATCTAAAGCTGCTGCTGTCCATTTACAGAAGGACATTGGCTCTCGTCTGATGCCCGCCTTCAAAACCCCGTCAAAGATCCCGTACTCGGACGTGAACATCGGCAAAGGCACGGCTCATCCTCCACGCTGGACGTCCGACAGCACCGTAGCAGAGGTCACCAGTATCCAGCTGGAGTTCAGGGAGCTCAGCCGACTCACACAGGACCCACAGTACGAGGTGAGACACACCAAGGCTCAGTTCTCTTCTATAAATCTTTCTTCAATGAAGAAAACTTTAAATCAGAGCTATTCAGTATGCGGCCCGGGGCCAGATCAGAGGTCCCCAAGCAAATTAAACCCGGCCCTTGGACCATCTTAAAACCACTAGAAAATACATCTGTTTTGTTTTTACTGGTTTAGTTTGAACTTGTTTAGATTTGGTTTGATTCTGTCTAGTCAGTCTATCTGTACTTGTTCTCATTTTGTTCTGCATTTGAATGGAAATGTGTTATGTTGGCATAGACTTTTGCATTTTATTTTTACACACAAATGTAGTATAGCAGTAGTTATTTTGCCATGTTAAAACAGATTTAATGTTGGGGATATTTTGTGTGATCCCAAAGTGTGTTATAAGGGGTGTTGTGTCATGCACCTCTGGCCCAAAGGCCATGGCTCGTGTGAAAAATCTGGCCCTCGCTTTAAGCTAATCAGAAATACACTGTGGTTCAACAACTAGAAACCCTTTTCTATCAACTCCATCATTCCAGTGTTCAAACGGTCCACTGTGTTTGCTCATTGTATCAGAAGGCTCATGGATGATTAGAAAACCCTTGTACAATCATGGTTAGAGAAGTATAAAACGATGTTTCCTTTGAGCAGGGTGAGTGTCTGGAGCATCACATTAGTGAGTTGACTAAACGCTCAAAATGGCCAGAAAAAGAGAACTTTCATGTGAAATTCAGGAGTCTCTTCTTGTTCTAGAAATGAAGGCTATTCTATTAATAAAAACATTGTCTGGGTGAGAACCAGACAGTTAGAACCAGCTGGAATAACATATAAATGAAGCTTCGCCTGGTTGGGAAACACTGCTCTAGATCGCAATAAGAATTCTTGTGCTTAGATAGTTCAGTCATAAATAAATAAAAATATAAAATGTAAAATCAGGTTTGCCTTTTTTTAAATGTCCATTTGGATAAACATGTGTTTGTAGTTCCCAAAAACCAAGGAAACATGCTTGTTAAATTGTTAGAAATCAGGTACAGTAACTTTGCCTTTTTTGTGTGTGTTGTTGTTAGGTTTAGGTAAGTATAAAATGTAGGTAACGAGTCTTCAGTTCAACATTGATGATGTATTTTCATTTTCAGGCGGTGGTTGCCGAGGTGATGAACAAAGTGCATAAGCTGGACGGTAAACTGGACGGGCTGGTTCCCATGTTCATAAACACAAACAGCGGGCAGTTCACTCACCAGGGCATCTTCACTCTGGGGGCCCGAGCCGACAGCTACTACGAATACCTCCTCAAACAGTGGCTCCAGGGCGGCAAGAAGGAACGCAGTGAGTGTAACTTCTCCTCTGAAAGTGGCACATTTAAACCATAGAGCTGTCAAAGCCACTGATGCTAATTGTAGTAACTGGATCAAAATTAAATAGTATTTTAGCAATATTATACTTAAATAGGCAAATAATAAATAAACTAACATGCAGGTCTAGGGATAGTTTCCTGTTTCAAAACAGCCCCAGGGCTGCATCTTAACAGTCCACTGGATCGATAAGCTCCAGCCCTATTGGTCCTGAAGAGAGCGCTTCATAAAATCTGTTCTGTGCATGCACCTTGGCCCTGCTTTGATCAGGCTCTGTGCAGTATCTGTACATTTCTGTGTTAGCGTCTTTCCGCTTGTGTTTATGTGCAGCACTCCTGGCTTTGAGCGCCTAATCTGCCACATCTTTTCATAAACTTTATTTACATAAACAGTGACTCTTCTGATGACTTGTGGAGTAAGCACAGCGCAGCTTTGGAATGTGTTGTAGCTTTTTCAGGTCAGCCTGTGAAGCTGACTACACTGTAAAAATATGAATATAAATAGGCCTAAATAAAAAATAATATAAACTTAGTTGGGTAATAGTTATTTTGTTGTCTTTCTTGAAGTTTTATTCTAAAATCTTTGTTTAGAAAAAACATGCTTTCATTAGTAAAAAAATAAGCTCTTTATTGTATTCTTTTTGTGAGTAAACGTATCGATAAGAGAACCGTTCGATATAAGCAGTATCAAAAGTAGTTGTACTGATGAATCCACAACGATACTCATCCCTACGCAGGACAAAATTTGAACTTTAGTCAACAGGTCTTTCACAACAGAATGATCTTGAGTTTTATCACATCGAGAATAAGACCACATGGTAGTATCAAGTAACATTATTTTTATAAGCTACAGTCTATTGTCTTATAAAAGAATAAGGCTTCCTCATCCAAACGCTGCTGTTTTGTTTATGACATTGTTTTCTTTTTTATCGGAGCCTCAGAAACACTGTTCTGAATGTCCCGGTTTTGTGA
This sequence comes from Mugilogobius chulae, assembly GCA_038363315.1. Taxonomy (NCBI): domain Eukaryota; kingdom Metazoa; phylum Chordata; class Actinopteri; order Gobiiformes; family Gobiidae; genus Mugilogobius; species Mugilogobius chulae. The sequence goes on along the minus strand of CM076397.1, from coordinate 7,906,482 downwards.
TGCCTAGATTGTGCGTAAAAACTCTTTTTGAATCCAAAAACTAACACATTCTGAGTTGAATAGCTAGAGATGTTTTTGTGTTGTAGTTACAGACATACTGTGCATGAGCCTGCATTTCTATGTTGTGAGGCAATGCAGCTGAGAAGCTACAAACGATTTGCCCTTGGAGAGAAATTATGTTTCTGAATCTGAAATGGATAGACTTTCCATCGACGTTTGATTTGTTATCATAATAGTTTGCTTGTTTCAGATTTTTGGAGGATTATCTACAAGCCATAGAGGGAGTGAAGAAAAATCTGGTGCAGAGACTTCACCGAATGGATTCACATTCGTGGGGGAGCTTTCACACGGACAGTTCAGCCCCAAAATGGTTGGTAGCACAAGTCCATTATATCTAGTGTTGTTCCGATACCATTTAAAGGAACCGTATGTAAGATTTTTATGTAAAATTTGACCTATATTTGTCACAGATACAACGTAAACAATGTCATATGATTTTTAATGACAGTCATTGTAAATCTGACTCATTCTTAATTTTAAAAAAGCATTAGACATGATGTTCTTATGTTGATATTTCCATTTGATGTTTTGGCTCTCAAGAGGTTTGTCCAATCGAGCCTCGCATTGGTCAGCCTTAAACTGATTTTGAACCATGAGTCAGAAACATGTTTGAGTTTGAACAGATGTTGCACCAGGACACAGACACAACTGTCTGTGATAGGCTCATGCACTTGTTTCCACACAGTTCTCATCCGTCTTTACTTACTTTAGCTCTAAAAGTCACTCTTAATGCTGAACCGATGCATGTGTGGGCCTTCTGCACCTTAGCAACAACTAACTATATAAAAAAAGTAATAAAAACTGCATGTTATTTGATTTTTTGATAACTTACATAGTTTCTGTTCTTTCATCTTCAGGACCATCTTGTGTGCTTCCTTCCTGGGACTCTGGCTCTGGGCACGCACCACGGTCTCCCGAGGACCACATGGACTTGCCAAACAGATGATGGAGACTTGTTACCAAATGTACAAGCAAATGGAAACGGGCTAAGTCCAGAGATCGTCCACTTCAACATGCACCAGGGCAGCGTGCGAGACATCGAAGTCAAGGTTAGGCTTTACACATAGTATTTTATTGTATTTTACACATATTTTGTCAAAAAACTGTAACGTGAGCGATCAGTGACTCACATTTTCTTATTGTTGATCTAAAACAGCTTAGAAATAGAAACAGAACCATTAACATATCAAAATAAAGAAAAAGTCTGAACAACCATTAGCTCCAAAGTGTTTTAATGGAGTGATTGGACAATATGAAGCACACTGTACAAGCACTTACTGAAGTTATGTTAATACTTATAGTTATAGATCACAGAAACAGACTTCATTCATTCTTTCCACGCTGACGTCACATAGAGTCTGGAGCTGACATGAGAACACAGCCAGTTTGTTACTATTTTGACCTGAAACTTACTAATTTGCTTAGTTTGCACTAAAAATGCAAAAAAATGACTCAGAACAGTAGACAATGCTATTTAAACCCATCACATTAACACCAAAAAAAAGTTTTTTTAGCTTCACTTGAATGTCGTGTTGTTTGTTTCCGTAGCTGGCTGACAGACACAACCTCCTGCGACCAGAGACTGTGGAAAGCCTCTTCTACCTTTACAGATTCACCAAGGACCATAAGTACCGAGAGTGGGGCTGGGAAATACTGCAGAATTTAATAAATATACAAGGTATTGGTAAATCACTTCTCTGAACATTTCCAACAGGTTCAGTTCATGTGACATCACAACCTTGGCCAGTAATATTTTATACAGACTAGGACTGGGCAAAATAGATTAATGCGATTGAAAAATAAACTCGAATAATATGTCTGTAATTAATTAATGCACTAATTTGACACCACTATTTGTTTTTTTTGCGGCGCTTGCCTCGACCTTACGGGCTTCTGTAGAGCAGAGGTTTCCAAACTTTTCACCCCGGGACCCCAAAAGTAACTCGCGACCCCCACAGAAAAAAATGATACTTTTGTAATAATTTTATGTTATTGACCCTATTTTGTCCCGCCCACTTGGCTTGGAAGTGCACTTCCTGTTTAGCTCTGTTAATGTAGCTAACGTGTTTGTTTGTCTGTCTTGTGGGGCAATTTTAATTAAATATAATGACAGTTAAAATAAACCCATCGACTGAAATCTACAGGCTAAATGCAGCTAAACAGGAAGTGCACGTCCTAGAAAAGTAGGCGGGACAAAATAGGGTCAATAAAATCATTTAAATTGGGTTTAATTGTGTTTTATTTTGATAGTTTATTAGTTTATAGAGGGAATTTTTATTTATCAACACGGGCGATGCACATGCACCCTGCCGCGTGAAAGAGCCGCCGCTCATAGACACAAACAGTGGAAACAAGTCAAAAAAGCTCCGTTGTCAGCGAACTACAAGAAAACAAGTTAAATCAACATTTGTGAATGAAATTCGACCCAACGATCCTTAAAAGTTACATTCAGGGGAGTGAAAAACAGTGTCTCAAGCTTCAGGAGACAGACGTCTGTCAGAGTTCAGACTTGATCCAACAGCTGCTGTCGTCCTGTTTCGTTGTTTTAATCAAAGAAGTTCCCCCGGCTAATCAGACAGAGAGTGGCTGTTTCTGCTTGGAGCATGCGCAGTAGGGCGGAAAGTAACGTTAACTGAAAATCCCTCTATATGACCCCAATTCACTCAAACACTTTTTCAACCTAAAACAATGATTAAATGCTAAGTCATATTGTAAAAACGTTTTGAAATCATCTTGCGACCCCCAGTTTTTGCTTGCAATCCCCCCCGCGAGGTCCCGTCCCCCACTTTGGAAACCACTGCTGTAGAACATGTGCACTCAGTTCTCTTCACTCAGCCAAAGATATGAACACAATAAAATTGTGATTGTTTTGGTTTTCAAAAAAAGAAACTTAATCATCAAAATCACCTTGTAATGTGTTCATGCCTTTTGTGACTTACATACTAGTCATATGAGTTATTGCACTGAAATATAAATATGATTTAAAAGTTCAAAGCAAATACATTTATATATTATGTAAATATATATATATATATACAAAAGAATCTCATTCTATGTATTTTGGACTTGGTCTGCACTTTTGTTTTATAAATTATATCTAAAATTTCTTAAAATCTGATAAAAATGCTGTTTTGCTTAAATAGGATAACAAATACTTTTACATCTTACACAATACCCTTACCATTAGGATCCAATAGGCCTTCTCTCTCCCCTCCCTCAGGACTACGATGGAAGTTAGCTGTACAAGCATCTCTTCCCTTGTGCCTAATTGAACTGTACATTGTTCTAATACATGCCTCTCCGCTCAGGTTTCCACTGGCGGCTACACGTCTGTCAACAACGTCCGGGACCCAGACTACCCCAGCCCTCGGGACAAGATGGAGAGCTTCTTTTTGGGAGAGACGCTGAAATACTTGTACCTGCTTTTCTCCGACGACTTCAACCTCATCGACTTGGACCAGTACGTTTTTAACACAGAGGCCCACCCGCTGCCCATATGGCCTTCTGCTGCTGTATGAGCCATAGACACAGCTACAACTACAACCAACCGCACAACCAAATCTCAGGGTTCGTCCAAGCAGGATCTCTGCCCTGAACGTGAAAAAGCCTTTTTTTGTAACGGCATTATCTTCAGTTTATTGACTGAAATCTTTTAATTGTTCACTTTTTTTGTGGGTGAAGGAGCAAAAGGAATGTTTGGAATAATTTCAGAAAAAACTCTAAACTGTGGACTTGAAGATAAGCTAAAGTCTTAATTGTTTATAATGTGAGTGATTGAGGACCTGCACAGGTTCAAGAAAATTCTATTTAAAGTTTTACTGCCGGGATTTTTGTAAAAGCATTTAGCACTGTCAAGAGACGGGAGCAAGATGATGTTTGCCCTGCACCTGATGCTCTGACTAACGGTGTTTTCATCCAACCGAGCACTTTTAATCATCTTTTTATCAGTAGATGATTATGCTGTTTGAGTATCTTGTATTGTCTGACTATGATAAGTGCTCAAAATCAGAATAGAAATTTTCCATAATACAGTCAATTGTCAAATAACAAAACCCAATGGAAAGAAATGCTGTATCAGGTCCACGCATCAGATGTGGGGAAAACACACTTTGACATAACATTCATAATCAGTTTAAATGCAGTTACTTTCAAGTGAGAAGTGGTGTTGTCACATTTCCACAATTTCAAACTCTTTAGAGCAGCAGTGGTGCCCAAACCTAGTCCTCCAAGGGCCTGCAAAGAGGTGCTGAGGTTTGCTAAGAGTGTCTGATTCAGTTTAAGTTGAATATACCCTTCGAGGAAAAATAAGATTAATTTGGCCTGCTGAGGAAACAAAGTTTGAGCACCCCTGCTATAGAGGTTATGCAGATGACATCACAGCATTCTAAAGCAGTGAGTGGCAAAAATGATAGCAGTTGATGACAGAGACTCAAAGGACTCAAACACTACTAAAATCAGAAAACGTAGCTGCAGACTGTTAATAAATATAAACAACCACAACTATGCTGAATGTCGTGTTTGTACGTGATATGTAGAAAGAGAAAATCAGGTAAACAGTGGCAGAAAAGCAGAAGAACAGCACTTCTGTTTCTTCTCAAAGGTTCTAAATCTCCAACTGCCTTTAACAGATAAGCTAGCTAAAATCTGCACTGTTGCTGTGACAACAGAAAAGCTTCTTTATTACAATTGCCTCCAAAAAATCTAAGAAACACATTTTATCAAGTGTTCTTCTCATATTTTTACCACTTAGTCAGAATGTTTAGGAGCATTTTTTATTTTTTTTTTTTTTAGAACATTTAGCGTGAGTAGCAAAATAAATAGATAATAATATAATATATTAATAAGGTGTACAACAGAGAAAATGTTTATTTGCAGTTAATGAATTAGTTTTTTGCACAAATTCACTTTATGTGTAACATAGAAACTGACCCAGGATCAGCAAAGTTGTGGATTGAAATTGTTCTGAGACTGTTAGCGTTGTTTTTGTTCTGTTTTTCAACACAGTCTCACAAGAAAGCGTATATATACCACGACACATTAATAGCTTATGATGAGCACAATTTCATACTTTTTTGCGTATATATGTTATATATATTTATATTGCACAACATAAAAAAATGTTAAAATCGCACGACATTTCATAGTGTAAAATACATGAGTTTTGGTTGAAGCCACGTGGGGACATTTTCTTTAGGTGTAATGGGTAAGTTTAGGGCTGGGGTTGTGGTAGGTTAAGATTAGGATAAGGATTTAGTAAAATTTCATACATAATAACATAACACCACCAAAAAAGGAAAGGGGCTGTAACGTGTGTCAGATTTACTCCAAAATGCTGTGAAATTGTGCTATCGTACTTTTTACATGTCCTGTTATGTCATCTCCATAACCTCTATTTTGAAATGTACCAGACTGGTATTAAATGATTCTGTATAAAGCTCCAGCTCAAACTGAACAGGACAGTTTAGTTGGTGGGTCTTTTGATACTTCTGACGACACTGAGCAGTCACACACATGTAGCATCTGTGATCCATCTTATCCCAGCACAAGTTACTGTGAAGAGGTTCATCTTCTTTTACAAATATTTTCAAATGGACTCAAAAGTTGCGCTTTGTTTGTTTGAGCAGCTGCTATTTTGAATGTAACTTCAGTAGATACAGTCGGCGTCGTATTTGGGGGCGTGGCCTGCTGAGGGGGAAAGCGTCTCCTGCCTTACCATGTATAATGTGCCTTCATTTGGTGTGGGAATCATGGTAAATACCACTTTCGAGTGGGAAATAGCAAATGAGTTTGTTGTAATTACTACTGGGAAACTGGGAAATAATTTTGATGCCCGAGTTGCCGATTAATAACTTTTGAGCTTTCAATATGGCAGACAGTGGTAAAAGAATCACAAATAAACAATATTAAATGTTTTTCACTTGTTGGCAGGTTATTTTATTATCTGGAATATTATACGACACACAAAGTTGAACACATCGCTATTTCCATTGACTGTAATAAGTAAAAAATCAAAATGTTCATTTTTTGCCCTCACACCATCTCTCGGGCTTGGAAATTATTAATTTACTTGTTTACACTGGATTTCATTTGTCAAGATAAAGTGTTTTTTCAACAAGTTTTCTTTTGTTACAGACCACTTTATCTTGACAAATATATGTAAATCCAGTGTAACAAGTAATATTAATAATTTTAATGCCATTAAGGGAAAATAAATGAACATTTTGACTTTTTACTTAATTACAGTCAATGGAAATAGTGATAAGATAATAAAATAACTTGTGCAGAATGAAAAAACATTTATATTTATGTGATTCTTTTGCCACTGTCTGCCGTATTGAAAGGTCAAAAGTTATTTTCAACTTGGCAACTCAGGCATCAAATATTTCCAGTTTCCAGTAGTATTTAAACATGAGGAGGTGTTAATTTGCTATTTCCCACTCGGAAAGTGGTATTTACCATAATTCCCACACCAAATGAAGGCAGCAGAAAGCAGCAAAAGTATGGGAAGCTAAACTATTAAACTCATAAGACATTTTCTGGCGAATTTCTGTATTTTAGTCCAACAAATTCAAGTCAACTCACAACCACGTTAAAATGGAGGTTACTGATGTGGTAAGTAAGCAGAAAGTAAAAAAAAAAGATACTAAAACACGCTAGCATCACATTAGCATTTAGCTCACATCTACCGTTAGCATTGTTGGATATATTTGCATAGTTAGACCGTTGGATCAGTTTATTTATCTCCATGTCTTCGTGTCTATAGTTGACACAATATATAGCCTCAAGTCCACATTTGTGGTTGTTGAGCAGTGAGTGGTAAAACGGTTGTTGTGATTCACTCTCAGTGTTCAGTTTCCTCCTCGGAGGTCCGTTAGTGGGCGTGGCCTTTGACGCCGACTGTATGTACCGGTAGTGTTGATTTGTAGCGGAAAGTTTCAAATGTCAGATTATAGTTAGAGCTTAATATATTGATTTGTAGTGAATCTCCCTGTAAAATAGTCGATCATTTCTTGTAAATTTCTTAATTGTGCTTCATATTTTTGATTTTGTATCGAGACCAAATTTTGTATTTTGTGCGAATCTTTCTGACTGTGTCTTGTGTGCCTTTCAATGTTGCTTCAGTGACCATTGCCCTGTTCATACAAACCGTTTCTACTGCCACACCATCACTAATCTTAAACACAAATATGCATATTCCGTCTCCATAAGGGCTCAAAATGGCCCCAGTCAATAATTCAGCAGAACTTCTGAGCCAAAGATGCTGAACAGTGATGTTATATTGGAGTTTCTTACGATACAAAGCCATCTGTCCAAATTTCAGGAACACGCGGATATTTTCAGTGCTTTTGATACGATTTTAGCTCAGATATTTTTAGACTGAGATATGAATCAGTTGCGTTTTTTTGACAGGAAGCGCCGAAAAATGTGAAACTAGTCTTATTGGTGAGCAACTAGAAATACTATAATAAACTGAGAAGATACTAAAGCTCACCTGTCATTTTGATATTTTTGTGGAATTGGTTAACACATTTTTACATTTTTTATGTCTCAATTTCAATCTACAAATCTAAATGTATTTAATCCTACATTCTTAAAAAACAATACATTCTTAAATAAGGCAGTAAGTCTGTGACAAAGCAACTTCTTTTAATTACTTTTTGATATATACACATTTAAAGATGCTAAACCCGATTTTTTAAAGAATCTTTAAAAAATGCAAACAAACAAGAAATAATTAATATTAAGCTTCTTACATCAGTCACGTTTCGCTCACTTACCTAATGGATTCTGAGCCTTCGAATGGTTGTGTGTTAAGCTTTTTTCACAGCTGTTAAGAGCGAGACGTGCCGGTGTGCTAACGGCAGTGTCACTGCCCACTTTGTACCTTTTAGCTAGGGTGACCAAGTGTCCCATGTCCAAGCAAATGTATCCAAATTCACCTATTTGTCCCAGTTTTACACAAGACATGTCCCAGTTGTCCTGTTTTTTTGACCACTCTGACACTTTCCAACAGTGAAGGAAGGGTTAGAGAGAGTTAAATAGAGAAAATCGTGCTTGAAAATGACCAAAACATGAGAATAAATGCATCAATTTACACTGACAGAAGATTCAGAGGATATACACGAGTGTGAATGAGCCATGAAGTGCATAAAAATATACTTCTTTGCTCGCTATTTTCACCGACTGTTCATTACCCTCCATGAAAACTGGAGTGACTCAGTTTTAAATTTTGAAAATATGGTATCCTAATTTTAGCGCAACCCATTATTTGTAAGTGTACAGTTAATATTATATTGATATAATTTATGAATGTATCTCACAAAAGTTTGCCAATAGTAAACTTAAAACGCCACTCTTAATTTATCACCAGTTTAAGCTAACAGTTAGCAGCTGGAACTAGCTTAATCGGGCGATTCTGACTTTGAAATCGTGATAATCTAATTTTACAATCTGTAAATTGATTTTTTTGTGTGAGTGTGTGTTCAGCAGTTTTCATGTGTGTTTAAATACAAATCCCAAATGAATAAAACAAAGTAAGAAAAGCAAAGCTAAAGGTACAAAGTGTGCTTCCGGAACGACAGGCAGTTAGTCGCAATGCTAACAACAACAGATGAGCTATTATTATTAGATGTACACAAGACATTGTAGACTCATTTCCACCAGAATAGATAAATTAACAAGATATCTGTGCTGGGGGAAATGATTTTAGGTTATTTTATTGTAAAAATCGGGTATATCCTTTTTCCAGTGTAAGCAAGAGTTAGCTAAAATTCAAACTTAGACCAACTTATGTCCAAAACTTCAATGTGGACAATGCAGGCCTTGCGTTTTTGCCTTCAGTTTTTTACTTTCACATTGTAATGGAGCTCAACAGTAGAAGATCGCCCTGGTTTCAAATGATTAAGAGTTTAAAGAAGTTAAATATTGCTTGCTAACCAGCTTTTGTACTAACGCAAATCGACAGCACGGCTATAACTTAAAATTTGCAAAACCTCTTATTAACTTCTGAATTTATAAAGCAGATTTTAAAAAAAAATGTAGGCCTTATGCTCCTGACTGACCACTGATTAAATCCAAAAACGTTTTCAACCTATATTTTTTAATCCCTTTGGAGATTTAACATAGGAGCCCGTACTTGTTGAACCAGAAAGGGGCGTCACTGTTGAGCTCCCAAACTTTGCTATAGATTGTATTTGCTCCAAATAGCCTACCGTTAACAAGGGCTGCACATTCTAACATTTTCCTCTAAACTAATGTTTTATTTAAGAATGTGTGCAGGCTATTATAAATGCACAACTGGACTAATATGACGGATGCTTGTTTAAAAAAAAATAGACATTAATGATACTACAACATATACTTTTGCTCCCTCAGGCTATCCTTGCAGTTCTAAAGTATACAATAATTAAAGCTGAGGTACCTACGTTTCAATTATATTTTTTAGTTGACCAAAAATTCTGGACTCGGGGTGGGTCAAATGCTAAATTCTTGAAAACCTGTCGTACGCACTTTGAGGCAGAAATTGTACTTGCCTTTTTAGGTTGAACTGCTTTGTTACTTTTACAATGTGTCCTCTTTCTCCGTCTCTCCCTCTCACTTTCCTCTCAGTCTCTCTCTCATTTATGTCACTATAACCTAAAAAAAGTTGAAAAACATTAAAAGTTACATCAACACAAATAATGCTTCCCATGTGCCATTTTAATTACAAGAATAAAATCAAGTACCTCAGCTTATAATTCTTTTTTCATTCTTATTAAATATACTTTTTGATCTGTGTTTCATTTCTTGTTACAGCCATATCTTCCTGTGATTACAGCCATGTGTAATGTCTCAAAGAAAATGTTACTGGGATGAATCAAAGGGCTGGGTTCTCTTGGTGGGCGGGATTATGTATGCTGAAATTGTAAATGTTTGCTATTTTAAAATCTCAATGATACGAGTTGTACAGTAAACATGTTTTGCTTTAATTTTGTAAAAAAAGAAATAAAAAAATCAATACAGATTCATTGGAAGTGTGCATATTTATACAGTTACAGTGGCAGAAGTGCAAAGTACATTCAAGTATTTAGTAAAAGGTATTTGATCTTTCTGAATTGTATTTCCATTTAAGGCAGACACCACAGGTGAAAAAGAAGAGAGTTCTTTTATCTCTCCATTCCTAAGTCTGCAGTTTAAGTTTTATTCTTGTTCTATGACTTTGGCTGCAGCCATTTTAGTAAGTGATTGTTGTCAATATGAACAATTGAGTGTCTTTATGATGCTATGAAATATTGTTTCTTGGGCCAAAATACAGACACACATGTACTGAGGTGAATAAAAGTATACCCAAAAAACAAAACAAAAACTATAACTCCTTTAAGTACAGTATGTTTTTTTACTTGACCATAAAATATGTTAAGATCATTATTTAAGTTTACAAGCATAAAAATCTGTTTCTTGTGAAAATCTTAAATATCTTTGTCTCCAGTGTGTCTCCAACCTGTAGCTCGGAAGCTACCAGTAGTTGCCACACCTTCAAGTAGCTCTCAAAGATTTTAAACCATACAATTATGCTTATTACAATTTTTTTTTAGTCTATTTCTACTGTATGGCTACAATTCATATAGGCCCAATATGTCCAGTAATTCAATTTTGTCTTCAATAAATAGTAGCTCCGTCAGTTTCATTTGCAAAAGTAGCTTTCTGGTGAAAAGTTGGGACTTCTGCCCTAGTGTAATGTCATCAGTCTCTGTCCTACTTCCTGTTTTTTTCAAATAATTTCACTTTTTATTCACTCTTGATTCATGTAAAACTATCATTTATAATTACAACAGCTGTTATCTACCAAATAAATGAAATGAGAAAAACGCAAAAACTTTGTACGCACTTTAAACTAAACAAGAAAATCAGCCATTGATCATCGGCTCACACTATTTTGAGGATCGTATCAGCATCGGCCCAAAAAAAAAAACCATTAGCTGATCTCTACTATAAATGTTAAATATTTTTTCCTTCATGCAATGTTAAAAAGTCCACATTGGGACAAGTAATCTGAGAGAGGCAGGTTTAAATGTGTCCATTTCATATCAGATACAAAGGACTAATTTTTGAACATTTTGGACAATTATGTTAAAGGAATTAAGTAGGTAATGTAAGTATCAACACAAATTCTTCTGTAAAAACCTTCAAAGTCTTTAGATCTCTATGAAGGGGACATGCATTTGGAGAAAATGTCCTTACGATGGATCTGTGTTGAACTTTGACGCTGAAAGCATTCGAGAAAAGGTGGGGCGTTTAGTGAAATAGTTCGTGCTGATTGGGTGTGGGGCCTACCTTTTTTTCACAGCAACAACTCGTAATGGTGTATCCAATGTCCGTTCTTCTTTTAAAAAGAAATTAATCCGTATTTCTGCTAAAACCGCATCAAAAGCAGCAGAAACGCGTACATCCACGAGAGCCGCATCTTTGTTTAGCTTGAATCAGACTCGGCGGCAGCGCCGCCGGGGCGGTAACAGCCGTCTTAACACCGCCGAAACATCGCTGGTTCGGATCCCAAACCAATCGGACGGCTGGAAGGCCAGATGGTTTATCTCGTGTTTGTGAATTCACAAATTGCGAGATAAACCATCTAGCTGGCCAGGTTAGCAAAATCAGACAATGTGGATAAAATCAAATCAGAAAATATATTCAGGAGCAAAAGAGTTTTCCCTGTAGTGTCTCGTCTTGGCAGTTAGACACACACATAATGCATTATTAATTATCAATTTCTGTAATAATGAAAAACGCAAATGCTTAAGCTACTTTATCCCTGACAGTTTCTCCATTCACAGAAACATAAAAATATCTCCTCACTTACCTCATTTTCAAACTGCAAATATGATTTAAGTTTTAAATCTGACTACTTATTGTCACAAATCTTTCACACAAGACTGATATCGACATGTAGTATTCACTTTGGTTGCAATTACAATGAAACTAGAGTGGACCAAGCACAGCCAATCAGAGTGCAGAAGTTCACATTTGTGCATTTGTCCCTTTCAGTCATTTGATTTAAAACTTAGTCTTGCGTTTTAACCGGTCCCTCTCCATCTTCACCCACTCCTCGATGAGCTGAGATTCTGTTTTCCTGGCTTTGATCACTGACCCTGGATCAGCGTCGTTTGATCCTCTGTAAATGAATGTATATTTACAGTTATACTTTCTCTTCAGACTGAAAAAATGTACTATTTAAGCTAAATATCTGATACCTTAGATCCAGATGATGAGCTCCTTTTGAAATATTGATAGCCACTAAAGATGAACTCAAGGACTTCCTCACCTGAAAAGAAAATATGAAGTGTTAAAAAGGCAGATTAATATTACACTCAAATCAACATTTTTTATTTATTTATTATTTATTCCAGAGTGGCAACTAAGATAATTATTTTAAGTTAAACAATCTTTTAGTTGAGTTTGTCAAGTGTCTTGGCCGCGGAAAGCGAAATATTACTTATCAAGCAACCAATACATTTGCATACAGATGACTTTGTTCATTTCCATACGCACCCCTCCGTTTGCCCAAGGGTCCAGATCTCCGTTAGAGAAGATGATGTTGCTGGCAGTGGACAAAGCTGCAGGAAAAACACATAAAAATATAGAATAAATCACTAAACCTCACTATAAACTACAACACAAAAATTTTTGTAAATTTTCAACAGCCAAAATTTGTATTAACGGAATAAAAAAACTCATATCATTCTGATGGCATTTAGTTTATTTAGCGCAGATCTTTCACTTTTCATCCAGGCTCTATGATGACAGTGTTCCCCAGGGTTCTGTCCTTGGTCCCCTGCTGTTTACCCGCAGACAAAAACAATTGTAGAGATGGACCGATATGGGTTTTTCTTTATGATATTTCAAAATTTTGTCAGCCGATGCCAATTTCAGTGGTCGATTTCTGAAGCCAAAAAACTTCAGCCCAGAACATGTGCTTCTCTTTCATACAATGTAATGACGCTCATTTCTGTTTTGGCCCAAGAAACAATCATTTCATAGCTTCATGAAAGACGTTCATATTGTTCATTCTGAAACCAACTCAGACTCAGCTGATCAAAGTGAGTGCGGCTGCACCAATGAGGAAAAGCCCAAACATCTGCCTCATCCGATATTGGCCAAAGTTGAGACCGATTTGGCAGATATACAAAAAAATCTAAATATCAGTCCCCAAATATTGTCTGGCTGATATATCGGTTTATTTCTAAATTACCTTCACTGGGTCAAAAACTCAGGTGGTCATTGAAAAAACAATACAGATGAAACAAAATCCCTTATGATTTGTTCAGACCAGACAGCGTTGGAGAGTCCAATGAGTCCAGTTTACATGTTAGGTCATTGAAAACCCGCGCTTTGAAGCGTCCAGTAAAATTACAACACAAATTGGCATCTAGTGCAATGTAATTAGCTAGTTCAGGCGTCTGGCTAATAAGAAGCTCCAACCTGTGGCGAAAATGCTTTGGCCTCATCAGGCGTCAAAGCCAGAGTTGGGCTCTGCTGAACTTTCATAGCCTGAACACCCACGTCCACCAATCAGACACTTCTCTCCTGTGACGTAGTGACTTGCTGCTCTGCTTTCACATCAAGAGGAAAGAAGGACTGTTTTCTTGTGTCTCTTAATAACTTTTTTTAGCGAAAGGTGGCTTGTTTTGGGGCATTTTTCAAAAGCTCGATTGCTTGTTGCTCTCTGATAATCTGGCAACCCTGGTCTCGGTGTCCAAGACAGTCTCCAAGCACTTTCAAGACTAAGACAAGGCCGAGTCCAAAAGTGCTCAAGTCTGAGACAAGACCAATACCTTTAGTCCAAGACCAGAAACAAGCGACCAAGTCTTTGAAAAATATCCTACAACAAGTGACCTCAGCCCTTCAATAAAATGTTACTGAAATAATTAAATAGAACGTCTCGGCAAAACAAGTTTCTAACAATGTCTAACATTTTTTTAACAACTTTTGGATGTGAAACTATGTTAAAAATCCACGATTCAGTCATAAATGATATATTTTCATAAACTTTACCAAACTGCTGATTTTACTTCTTTTATGACTTGGAAGTGCAGCCCAAAAAAGCACAACCTCATTCAATTCATACACAACTTTGAAAAAACAAAGTTGCTGTAAAGAAACAGACTTGGCAACTTTGAATCTGAAAGAAGTTAGTAAAAATGATGCATTAAACAGAGAAATGGGAAATCACAATATCACAACTACTGAATTTTTATCATGATATTGCTGAGACCTCCTCAATATTGACAACATACTGTATGTACTAGAACAAAGTGGAAAAGAGCATCTGTCTGAGCTGTTTGTAAAGGGTTAGGATAAAGTCTAAAGCTCATACCATCTCCCCAGAACTGCACTCGGAGCCAGTTTGGGCGTGGGACGACCCCCCAGCGCTTAGTGCAGTAGCTCTCTCTGTCCGCCTCAGTGAAAGTCATGGGAGGAAACATGTCCGTCATGTTGTTGCTCTCAAAACACAGATCAATCTCTGTGCAGGCCTGAGGAAGACAAGGTTAAATGTAGAATCTTTCTGATGAGACAGTAAAAACATGTCAATGTAGAAATGCTTGTGTGAATGTTCACAGATTATTCTTAATTCTGACTTTGATACTACGATGATAATTAAAATGGCTCATGGCTGGCATTTTCTGTTGTCTGTTGGAGGGCCACAATAAATACACAATGAACTGTCTGAAACCCAGCCCTGTACCTGATAGTCCCAGGCCAGACTGTTTGAAGCCCCAGGCCACAGCCGGTGGGGTCGGCACACTCCACAAACAGTTTGTACAGGTCAAAAACAGCTCAGCTCTCCAGTCGAGTTGTAAACGATCCCTGTGTGGAGGTGACAAGGATACCACACTCATTAGATTATTCACTGCTACGTTCAAAATTCAGGTACAGTGGCTTTAAGTTTTTGGTTGAAACTGACTACAATATTGTGTATCTGAGCACTAAATGTGTAAATCTGCCCTTATTATAGTGTGTCATTTTGGATATATTTTAACGTTTGGTGTAAAAATTCAGACTTGTTGTAACTATGCCTGACTGCACGATGTATGTGAAAAATACTTTACCTGCAGTGTTTCTGAGGTTAGTGAGGCAGTCTGGTCCACTCAGCATAGTATCACAACCCACCTGAAAGAAAACAAAACTACATTTGTATTTGTATTAACTCTTTCCCTGCCAATGACGTCTGTTTCTGTGATTGGACTTTTATTCTCTGCCGTGATGTGGGTCTCTCTGATCCACGTTGCTAGCTTTGTCTACAGTCAAATACATGATGCAGTTCCACAGATTCACCAGCAGAGGGGGAAACTGGGTGAGCACTAGGACCCAGAGGAGGTCACATGTGCCTGTCGTTTTCATTTACACAGAGCAGTCGGCTGTGTTTATGTGATCAGATCACAGGCAAAACATCTTGAACTAAAAACACAGTTGAGTAAGTTTAGAGCAGATATTTGATCTTTAAACTGAAGAAAAGACTAGGACTCTGAGGAGAACGACACATGCAGCGAGTCTAGAAACTTCCTCTTCTGTGAGGAAGAGGACGTCAAACTACTGGATTTCTTCATGTTTGGAGGGTTTGATTATATCTATTCCCCGTGAAGAGGCTGAATCTATAGAATCTGCATCAGAAAGTAGAAAAGTGCTTCTGCTTCTCTTCTGTAACAGCTTTTATTGGTTTAAAGATGAAAAGACACTCGTCCTCATTGTTTTAATCATGTAAACCTTGTATTTTTATCCTTAAGACATTATTTCATTGTAGTGGCTCATATTCTTTAACCAAAAGCTGAACAGATGAAAACAACACTGACATGAAGTTTGTATTTGAAAAGGCTGTTATCTAGAAGTTTCTTCAAATGCTGAAATCTAATGAAAACAAGGATCCACATTTCAAATGCCTATAAAAAACTATAATGAATGTAATTAATGTAGAATAACAATTCTTTTTTTAAATGAAAGTAGACACTTGTAGGTCTCATTTGATGTAAACATGTCATGATTCTAGTTGCAAAGTTTTTGTGGAGCCGTGAATATAGTTTAAAATGAGCAAAAAGGCCTTGCAGGGAAGGAGGGTCAAAGTGAGTGAAAGAGTTAAAGGGGTCCTATTGTGTGTGTGTTTTTTTTTAATATTTAGTAAGAATCTAGAACATACACAGATCAGTAATTTACCTTTTGTTCTTTGTAAAAACAAAGTTGATCTAAAACAACTTAAAAATAGAACAGCTCTACTGACTTCCTGTTCAAAACTGCAGATCTGATAAGCCCCGCCTCTTCATTTAAAATGTAACTGTAAAAAGCAACAGATTTTTAAAAACAATTTTTATTATTGGAAAGTGAATATGGGGCAGTTTTGAACCATATAAGCTTCACTTTGAGTATGAAACTTTTGAATTATAACAAGTACATCAGACAAGTGGGAGGGGATAGGTGGTAGGTGAGAACGGGGATTTCTGAGCACTTGAGCTCCAGCTGAAGAACAATACAAGATTACTCAAACATGAATGAATCATTTCAAATAGAACTTTGAGTAAACTAATGATGAAGGAGGCCATTATAACAAGGTTAAAAAGTGAATTTGACAGAATAGGATCTCACTTTAAAATTCATAAGATGAGTGGTTTTTAATGCACTTTAACTATCATAATTCTGACGCACCAGCAAACCAAATACAGGGTATCAATACTGGTCTCTTTTATAGATTCACAACTGTGTTTCTCATTGCGATCACTGACCAGAACGTACATTGCAAGTTCTGTTCATTTAAGAATCATTACAACAAACGATCCACAGTCTCGTGATAACTACATGTTGTACCTGGACTGGGTTTGCTGGCAGGTTCCCCATGAAGTGAGTGCTGTAGGGATAGTCCAGCATGGCCATGAGGGTGAAGGCGTTCCGGAGCAGGCCGTTTAACTGGTGCACGTCCTGGGCTGAGGAGGGCGCCTCACACAGGGCAAACTTCTCCTGGATTAAACTGTAATCTGAACAAAGACAACAACACAATCATGTATAAGGGTCTAATTCATTACACATTTATGTTTAGCATTTACTGTATGTACCGGGTAGTTATTCTTTTCTACAGTGGATAAGGTTTTAAAGGTGCACTGTGTGGGACATTCTGAATGGAGATAAATAATTTTAAAACATAATGTGAAAAAATACAGCTAAATTAAGAGTTTTCAATTCAAAAAAGCCATCCTCCAGCCCATTTTGTGGCCTTGTAAGCTTCTCAAAGTAAAGACTTAGATTTGTATTGTTTTTTTTAGTGCAACAAACATCTGTAAATGAAAAGTCTTGACTCTGGCTGCATAAATTGAGAAACTTCCAAATAAGCAGCTGGTGATGTGGCTGGAGAAGCAGCTGTTGTCTAAGCAGGCACAAGAGGGAGACAGAGCTCACTGAAAAGACTTTTGAAGGTAACCTCATCAGAGATCTTACAGTGTTTCTCAGTCGTTTTGAAACTTGGTTTTGGTCAATCACTTGATTCCAACATTTATCTGAACAAACACTGAGATATGCAGAACATTTGCCACAATTTTTCATTCATTCTCAGAGTTTTCAGACTCTTTCTCAGAACAGCTCACACATTTATAAACTCTCATGTTCAGTGAGTTTAGTTCACACTTCTGGTTGTTTCTATCTGAAAACTCACACATCACAGCAAAATCCTAAATCACATGAGCAGAAAGATCAAACAACAAATGAACATTTGAGACAAACAGAAGGTAGGATTGTATAAACTAGACTCCATATATTTCCAGTGTGATGTTGATGTAAATCAGTCAGTATTGATGTGGAGAACATCTCTCAACTATCTCTAGTAAACTGTAGATATTTGAATAAGATACATCAAACACAGCTGACAAATCAGAAAGTAAACCAACATGTATATTCATGTTTTTTTCTTTTTACAAATATGGCAGATTTCAGATAAAATACACACAACTCCAATACAAATTCATTTGTGTCAAGTGTGAATCCCACAAAGGAACTGACTTGGCCAACTTCTATGTGTCTGCTTTTTAGAGACCTCTTTGTAAAAAACATAAAAAATAGATATTGCTACACGTTGCAGCCTGTGAACTGTCTATATAACAAGTTACACAATCTTTTTCATTTCTTCATAAGTACATATATTTTCTTTATTTCACTTTACCTTGCTTGTCTGCCAGTTCCTTGAGCTGTCCAAAAGCTCCTCTCACAGCGTCTCTGCAGTCTGGGCTAATGTTTTGGAAATCCTACAAAGAAAAAAAGAATTCAAACGTGACTAAGCATCGCTGAAAACCAATCCACAAATCACCACGCCAAACTCACAGCTGTAACATCTCTAAAAAACTGGCGAGGGTCTCCCAGTCCCGCTGTGGACAGGATGGGGGGCGCTAGCAGCCAACGCGCCGGCCACTTACGTTGGGGATATTTGAGCCTCATGTAGACGGACAGCATTCCTCCGTAAACTAGAACAGAGAAAGTGTCATTGCAACGGCTCAGATTCCCAACAGGTGAACGAGAAAGAGAAACCTACACAACATGATGTTCACCTTTGTTCTAGTTAAATTTCAAAATCAACATAGGTTCTGTGAAATTTTAAAAAGACACTGCTACAGTTCAGGGTGTGTCTTTTCCTGCGACTTTGTGTAACTCACACATGTATTTCAATACATTTTTTAAATTCTTTTTTTTTTTTTTTTTACAGTTTTAGGAATATAAGGTAAAAGTACTTTTAGGTATTTATAAACGGAAAAATCTGATCCTCTAGCATTCATTTGTCAAAAGTAGTTTTGGCAGAGTCAGTATGTTCAGGGATTTAGTTCTGATGTCAAACAAAAGACTTTTTAAAGGGGTCTTTTTATGTAAAATGTATTATTCAAAGTTTTTAACCTTGTTATAATGAGCCTTCCTTCATCATTAGTTTACTAAGTTATATTTGAATTGATTCATGCATGTTGGAGTAATCTTGTGTTGTTCTTCAGCTGGACCTCAAGTGCTCAGAAATCTCTGTCTCACCTACCACCTATCCCTCCCACTTGTCTGTATTTACTTGTTATAATTCAAAGTGAAGCACGTATGGTTCAATACTGTCCCAAAGCCACTTTCCAACAATAAAAATTAGTCATTTAAATTCATTGCTTTTTAAATGTTAATGAGGGCGGGGCTTATCAGTTCTGCCGTTTTGAACAGGAAGTCAGTAGAGCTGTTTCTATTTTTAATCCATTTTAGATCAAATGTGTGTTTTACAATGAACAAAAGGTCAATTGTTGATCTATATATGGTCTAGGTTCTTACTAAATAGTCGGAAAAAACACAAAAGGTCTCTTTAAGTTGTCAGTTGCAAACTAAAAATGTAATAATGCGGCATGTAATTGTCATAGGTAAAATATTGTAACCCTAAAAAGTAGGGATGGAAATCAATCGAAAACTTCAAACTAAACTGAATTTATTATGGTTTACTTTGTGTCTTAAAGTAAAAAAAAGTTACTAAAGATAAACTAAGCTAAACAAAATTGAACAAAATGAAAATCGTGGCAGCAAAATTGAAAACTGAATTGAATTGTGACTTAGTAAATCGTCCCATTCCTACTAAAAAGACGTGAACAAAAAATACAGCTGATTATTTAGTGCATTCTAAAAATCTGATTTTGAGCTTTTCAGTTTTGTCGGCGCAAATCATCCAAGATTTATATTAGAAACCCAAAAACTTTGAAATGTTCCAAAACGTTTCCAAGACCCAATAAAATACAAAACTTTTCCAGGACCTGGAAATTTTATTTGAATTTTCCATGCCTTTTCCAGGTTTTTCCATGACTGTACGAACTCTGACAGTTAGAGGTGGGCAATATAACGACTTTCACAACATAAATGTGAATGTTTTGAAAATATGGAATATTCTTGTTCTTTCAAAACAGTTATATTGGCATACTTTCAAATGTATAAGGGGAAGTGTGCAGGATCAAAAAGTGCCTACAAAGTGAAAACTGGATCTGCACAACCCTCCCCACTCAGCGACATCAGCAGCCATCACCAAGCGTTCCCTAACCTTACCTTCCCCGAACACGACGACCGGAACAGTCTGAGGCCACCAGCTCCTGCTTCAGCTCTGTGATCATCACGGCGTAATCGGCCAAAGCCTGCTCCACTGTGAGAAGCCCCACCTCCGGGACGTTAAAGGAGTCCTCTCCAAAGGGCAGAGACTTCCCGTAGTATCTCTGAAACAAATACATGAAGAGTACAGTTACAGGTTAAAGATGCAAGTGTGTGACCTTTGTAGAGCAGTGTGCCGGAGAACACTAGTGTGTTTTCAGATGCTGCTCAGCCTGCCTTGAAAATAGTGCCACCTTTCAACATTTAATCAATGAAATAAGCTTAAAAAAGTTAGATTTAATTTGACTGATTTACAATATGAGAGTGTTTGGAACAACTAATGAAGGATGAAAACAAAACCAATCACCATTTACCAATGTAAAGAATAATTTAAAGATATTCTGTGTAACTTTTCCAATAAAAGTCTCCTACACAATCAAGATGTAATACACTGACTGGAATGGTCCAAAATAAAACATGATTTAACACGCATTTGTTGATAGTTTTTATTTTTTTTTTTAATAGTTTAGGGAAATAAATGCAATTTATTGTGAGCAGGATTGCCTTTCCATAGATCAGACTTGTACCACCTGTTTTTTGTTGTGAACACATGTTCTCTCTGTTCAGATACATATTATATTTAATGGAACATTCCAAGCACAGCAAGACAAACACAAGCAACAGCTCCACCAGAAAAGAGACATAGTTCCTCTTTAAAGTGTCAATTCTGACAAAATGAAATCATTTTGTGATAAAAATAGCTTAATTTGGGAATATTTTAAAAGGTGGTGGTGTCGTGTAAAAAATGTAGCACAAAAGTGTGTCATGTCTCTGAAAATGTTGGGAAACACTGTTCTGTAGATGAATCACCTTTGCCTGTGGTTCTCAAATGTACCAGTAGTACCACCAAAGGTCTACACTGGATCTACAAATACGTTATTCCAGGTAATTAGAGTGTAAACACTGGCCTAGAACTCCATAGAGACAGGCATGTTTTTCAAGCTAATTAGACAAGTGCAAGGTAATATAATTAATGCTATACTATTGGACATCACCATGGAGACAAGAGGTTAGGTACTACAAGCACTTACTGAACAAACTGTGTTCAGTAATCAGATACATGGTTTTATGTTGCTGCTAAACCAACTCTATTGCCGCACCTTAACACAGTTGTTTATGGATTTCGTGTGGATTTTAAATAGTTTTTATAAACGTTACGTAACAACGCAATCTGTAAGAGTCATGACCAGTACAGCTGATGTGTTCATGGATAACTTCCTGTTTTCTGAGCCACATCATCATTATCCGACATTTATAACATTTAGAAGTCGTGACTCAACACAACCGTCACAAAGGGTACTGTCTCATTTATTATGGTGCTTAAAATGGTGCTTCCTCATGACATCAGTTTACTCAAAAGAGTATTTTGTTTGATTCATGCATGTTTGAGTAATCCTGTATTGTCCTGCACTGAGGCTCGGGTTTACAAAAAAGTCCTGTTTGATTAGTTGGAATTAAAAAACAAACAAAGCATATATAAAAATAACTGACCTGTAGATACTTAGTTCAAAACATAAACTTGACAATGGAAATCTGCTGCTTGTTGCACAACCATGTCACTATGAAAGGGTTTAGTTCTGCAGTTTTTTAACAGAGAGTGAAATGACCTAATGTATTAGATCAAAAGTGTGGTTTCCGCACAAACCTGTTTTTGTTTGTTTGTTTGTTTGTTGTAGGTAGTAAACAGTGCTGCTTTCTTACATGTTCTGCAAATATGACCAAGGCCCCTGCTGAGCCGCCAGTTCAAAGATGAATCCAGAGTTTAAGGCAAACTCGTAAATGTCTCCTTCATTACCGGTGTAAAAGAATATCGGGCCATAGCCGGTCTTCCAGTATTTATCTGGGAAAGAAGTCAAGATTAGGAATATATTAAATAGAGTCAGAAAGAGTTTTTTGTACCGGTGATGAGGTATCTCTGTCTGAATGTAGCGTTGCCCATGCTGTTGAAGTTAAAATGGTCCATGGTTTGGGTGAAGTATTTCTCCATGAGCGGTGGATCTGTGCTGGACACATCATGAGGCACAGCTGAAAACAAAAAACAACCCATTAACGTTATTGTGCTATAGTATCGGGTCGATAAAAAAACGGCGATATTGCAGTCTCTAGTCTCTGTGTGCACATATAGAGCAGCCTCAGTTTGTCCTGAAAGCTTCGAATTAGCATTTTGAACAGACTAAAAATACAAATGATAAAAAACAAACAATTAAGCTAAAATTAGTATTAGTAGTAATTTATAATTATTAATAACACCTACACAGAAATATTTTTTACAGGTTTATGACTTGTGAGTTCTGCGGTGGATTTTAAAGCAGAACTAAAGAACATAAGCAGTAGAGCCCCCCTACAGTTCTACTGTGCAAATACCAGTAACAAGCTAAACATGACTTTATTCAAATTATTTATTTTATTATATTTAAATATAATAATAATAATAAGCAGACATTTGCTTCAAATGTTCAGAAAATAAACCATCACAGAGACTCATAACAAAGTCAAAGTGTTACTGATCTGTTTTAAAAACAACACTTCAGGATTAAAACACGCTGAAACTGGTGTAGAAGAGTTTCTGTGGAGTCTGTTGACTTAAAGGAGAATCAAATATTATGAAGAAAAAATTTGTGACATTGCATTTCTATTAAGTAATGTATTATTATTAGTAGTATTGTACAATGTCTTAACAAATGCATGATTATCTCACAGTAACTCACAGAAGTGTAACTCAGTTACATTTTAAGACAGTAATATTGTAGTACAAATATAATTTTTTTTTTTTTTTATTGATTCTTTATTTCGCTAGACATGTAATTTCATAACTGTATGTGATGCAAATATACATATACACACTATATACATACTCATATACATACATGTATTTCTTATTATAATCAATACTATTTTTTTTTTTTTTTTTTTTTTTATTATATTATTATTTTATTTTTTTATGTTTGATTAAACAGTAATCAGCTGAATATATTAATATAATTTTACAGTAACCCAACATGTAATAGGTCATTACTAATAAAAATATAAAACATTTTACACTATATAAAGTAATACACACATTTCATTTTATCATTTTCAGCTTTTATCGATTGAAGGGCAATGTTTTTTTTTTTTTATTATTGAATTCTTGTCACATAAGTAAAGATGTGGGGCAGTGAATGTGCAGGGAACCAAAAGAGGAAGGATAGTCTCCTTAAATTTAATTTTTTTTTTTATTCAGAACCCATGTAAAATATCGATTAATAATATAATTAGCTACATTATTTGAGCATATTTTTAACCCGTTGATGTAGCCTACTAGCAAACACAACTCAAAGCAATTATCCTAAACTTCTGTCACGTGAGAAGTCCAGACTTTGAATGATCGATGACCCTCGACAAAAACACTGACATTAAACATAAATACCTTGATCAAACTGTGAAACGGCAAAGCGTCCAGCCGCACTGCAAAACAAACGGCGACGGTCACCGCTAAAACACGGAAAATGTGGCTCATTTTGGACGAAAGTGACTAAAATCTGCTGAAGCAAAAGCGCAGAAGTGTTTCAGAGCTCCACACTGCGCATGCGTCAGCCTCACGTGTCACATGACCAATGTTGTGACTGGAGATGCGTTTAAGAGCAGCGGGAAAAAGAAGTTTGATTCTGTTCTGTTTTAAAAAAGCGGGAAAAGAAAAGCAGCTAGCAAAGAAACGGCTACATGCAGTATTAAAGGTGAGTTGCACATCACATTTGTTATGTTTTGTTTACGTATCTGTTTGCGTTTTGTACTTTACTTGGGTAATACAAATTCTGGCCATTTTTTAAAATTAATTAGCCTAATTAATTGTTATTATTATTATTATTATTATTTTTACTTTTGCTTAGTTTTCAAGAAATACCTGCGCTCCAAAAATAAAAATAAAAAATTAACTATTGCCCAGCCTTAATTTCAAAACGTTTCTGTTGAACTGACTTGAATCATGTGAACACTGTTATCGAAAAAAATGCTGAAATATTTTTATATGACCCAGCCCTACGTGCGTGTCTGTGTTTATATAGTGTGTGTGTGTGTGTGTGGGTGTGTCAGTGGTGTTTCATATTAATAACAAACCACAAAGTGAGCCTGTGTGGCCGGTTCATCCTGTAGACCTACATAAGTCTTCCCATTCACTCTGAAAATGAAACTTCATTCTTATGTAATATCCCAGAGTTAGACAGGACCATGGATGTATTATATTATAATTATACTTCCATGGACAGGACGTGCACAAATGATAGTTTTGTGGTTATTAGTGTATTGCAGACATAAATCAGTTAAATTTAATTTAAGGTTAAACAAACAACGAACTTTTAATTCACCTAATGACAAGGTGTAATTTTGAGTAAAGACGGTAGTCTTCTTAAGACAAATTTTTGTCTTTTGCTCCAAAATAGTATTAAACTTAAACTGTTTAGCCAAAAAACAGACTTGAACAAAAGCATGTTTTTTTTACTTGAATACTTAGCTGAACCAAAAACATTTTCAAAAAGCTTTTAAGGCTTGGTTGCAATGGCCTCCTTTTGCTTGTGTCAATGGACATGTTGTTTCTTCATTTATTTTGGCATACAGCTTATCTCTATTAAAGTGCAATTCCAACTTTCAAATGGATTATAGATGAAAGCTCACTTCCAGAAAGTTACACAGCGTCACTTTATATACAAAAGTTCTGCTGACCGATAATCAAGCTGCTGTTGTTTACTCACTTATCACAGCTTGTGTTTCCTTAATCTTTCCCATAAATATCACTGTTTCCTTGTTCAGCTGAGGTCAAAGGTCAGTCAGGTCAGGTTTATGTCTAGGCCTGCTGTCAGCTACTAAATCTGCAGCATAAAAAAAAAAAAAAAGGATCTTCTAAATTGATGCTTCCAGGACAAACTGAGACTGGTGTATGTGCACAGAGAGATTAGAGAGCCTACTGTAAAAACATCAGAGCCATTCAAGTCTTTGACCAGGCAAGAATAAATGACTTAAGCATTGAAGCATATCAAGACATTTCTAAGTGTTGACTTATGATTTTATCTTGAAGCCTTTGCCAGTGAGGTAGCTTAAGTAAAAATGACTTTCCCTGGGATCCACAGCCCAGGCTTCAGCCAAATGCAAAGAGTGGGTCTGGTCACCATGCATACCAACATAGCTACTGCTCAATCAGATTAGTTTATTTGTGTGATGCTGATGAAACAACGAAGCTGATTGGTCGTCTGTAGGGATGTTCATGGTTAACTGATTAACCGATTAACCATGACTAATGGCTTAACTGACACAAGTATTCAATTTCTTCAGCAGAGTGTGTCAACTGCCCCTGAACAGCTCTGAGAAATATCAATCATGAATGGATTTATTCACTTGGATTTTCAAATCAAATCAAAACAATTTATTTTTGTATAGCCCAAAATCACAGTCGTCTCTGAGGACTTCCCAAGATTATTAATTTAGCAAATATGAATAATAGGAAATCAAAATAAAACAATACATATTCAATGAAACAATACACATTCAATGAAACATTTGATCAAGAATGTCAAAGCAGATTATTAGTAGAGCAGATGAATGATTGTCCAGAGCATCCCCTGTCCTTAGACCCTCCTTCTGTCCTTAGACCCTCCTTCTGTCCTTAGACCCTCCTTCTGTCCTTAGACCCTCCTTCTGTCCTTAGACCCTCCTTCTGTCCTTAGACCCTCCTTCTGTCCTTAGACTCTCCTTCTGTCCTTAGTCCCTCCTTCTCGGCAAGGAAAAACTCAAAAAAAAAAAAAAAACCTAAGGGAAAAAGAGAAACCTGGAGGAGAACCACATCTAGCAGGACCAGGACAGGCCAATCCTGGAGAGGGAGGTGGGGCGGAGGTCCAGAAAGAGTGAGTCCGATGTCAGTGGTCCTAGAGATGAACTGTAATTTATTATTCTTTACAAGAAAGGCAGAAGTGAGAGGACAGACTTTCACCAGTATATTTGCTCCTAGGGCAGCCTGACTAGAACTGTGGGTTTAGAGTCTGTTCCTAACTGACCTGATCATAAGCTAATCCGAAGAGGAACGTTTTGAGGCTAATCTTAAAATGTAGAGACTGTGTCAGCTTCTTTGACATGAGCAGGAGCTGATTCAATAGCCAGGGGGCTTGATAGCTAAATGCTCTGCCACCTATTGTGCTTTTAAAGACTCTAGGAACCTCCAGAAGTCCAGCATCTTGAGAGCGAAGTGAACGGTTAGGATGATAAGGAGTTATTTCATCTTTGATATAAGAAGAGGCCAAGTCATTTAAAGCTTTATAGGTTAGAAGAAGAATTTTAAATTTGACTCTAGACTCAACAGGAAGCCAGTGAAGATCTTTTAGTACTGGGGTAATGTGTTCTCGTTTTTTAGTACCCGTCAGTACTCTTGCTGCTGCATTTTGAACTAACTGAAAACTTTTTGTTGAGCTTTTAGGACACGCTGCAAGCAGGGAGTTACAGTAGTCTAACCTCGACGTGACAAAGGCATGGATACGTTTTTCAGCATCATTTTTAGGCAGTAGATTTCTAATTTTGGCAATATTTTGCAAGGGAACTATTGATGTTTTACCTGTTCCAGCTAAGGTAAGCGACTAACGTTAGCAGCAACTTTAAAACGTGACTCCTTATTTATGAGTAGTTTTATTGAACACATAGTGCAACAGTGCATTAAAACAGTGTTTATAGAGGCTTTTGTTCTGACGCTGGGCCTGACACTGACTCTGCTCTGAGTTCACTCTCGTAGCGCTGCTGGGCCCATTTATATTACGTGAAAATAACAACAGGGAGACAATATGTGTCCCTGATTGGCTAATTTATCTGTCAATCACGCTCACTGAAATCCAAAAGAGGGACACGATGACCAGACGGCAGACGCTATATTTTTTATACATTGTCTGGATTTTCAAAGCAAAAACTGACTTGGATTGGATGATTTTCATCAAACTCTTGGTACATCAAGTAAATTAACAATGAAAATGGGCAAAAGTAAGAGAAATATCCCGGAGATGATGATGTTTTTACAGTGTATACAGTAGGTTTGGAACAGGATTTGTCTTGATGGCAGTAGCAGTGAGTGAGCATTGTTCATGTTAATCATCAGTCCAGTGCAAGTCTTGTGTAAACTTTATTTAAATGGAAGCTTCATTCATCTGAGCACAATGAACAGCCTCTCCTGGATTTACTCCAAAGTCACCTGACTCTGACATATACAGTAAACTCAACACACTTCCTTCTTTATTGTTTTTTATATCTTTGTGATTTCACACTTGAGTCTGACGCATACTTTATGATTTTGATTCCACAATGATAAACAGCACAATATCATACTATTTAATGACTCTCTGAGCCTCAGAAAACACTGTTTTGAGTTTCCCAAATGTGTGACATCAGAGGGAGATCTCGAGATCTTTTGCTTGGTTTTTCAGTCTGTAAATCAGGACTTTTCAACATAAGGCCCAGGGGCCAAATCTGGTCGTCCAACGAATGAAATCAAAACCATCAACTAAACACTCTGACCTGGTGCATAGAAGCTGTTTTTTTTTTTTTTTTTCAAATTGTCAAACTTTAGCATTAGCATTGCCAGACATACACATCTTTTAGTCCTTTGGTGAAATATAAAGTATTTAACATGTTTTCAGAGAAAACCAGCAACAACTCACTGTTCACTGAATGATTTTAAAGTATTTTTTCATTGTAGACTGAGGCAATGAAAACCTCATAGAAATGAACTGAACAGGAAATGAACATGCCAACAGGAAGTTAGCATTTTTGATCATAAATGAGTTAACTGACTTCTGTGCAGAGTCAATTAGGTTCAGTACTAGAATAGTTATTTTGTAGAGCAATGTTTGTAAAACCTTTTGTATTTTCCTCCAAAGATCTAACACAGCGTTTTGTTTTGTTTTTTATTCATTGAAAAACAACACAATACAATACAACAATGTGACAATCAATTGTGTTAAAAGTGGTTGCAAGCACCAAAGGCGGGCAGACTACTTCTCCTCCACCTTTTATGTTGTGCTTCCGATACAGGAGTCTAACGTGCCGTGGGTCGACGTACAGTGTGAGACTCAGATCACATAAGACCATCCGGCCGTGTAGTGTGAGGACATGAATCGTGAGCTGCTAACGATTCACTTGAACAGTCTGAGCATATCCACCACTGAAAACATCGCACAGTGTCTGCCCACTTTAAGCCCCTAAAACAGACCTGGGCAACCTGCAGCTCAATCAGGACCCCAGCATGTTTCGAAGAACTGGTTGAAACTACTAGAATACAGAATACTCATCTTAATTTGACCTATTTTAGCCAGACTGGAGTAAAATATATCTTTGGCAGCATATTTCACTTGTTTCAAGACTTGACTGTTAAATTTGCAAATTTAAACAAGACAGAAACTCTAACAAGCTAAATAATCTAGGTCCATCAACTAAAATCCAGATTTCTAGAATTATACATATGTTGTACTGTATTGTGTATTACTATTGCTTTTAATTTGATTGTCTTGGCTTTGGAAAATCTGTTTGCACTTGTGTTTTTAATAAGGATGAGACGAGATCTCGTGCCACAAGATCTCGTGAGATCAAGCTGTCATGGTGTGCGCACACCGCACATGTACAGAAGCATCTCGCGAGATTTGTCCTTACACATAGGCTTTTATGAATGGTTTTGTATCTTTGAGCAGCTGTAGTAAAAAGTCTCCTCCACAAACAGACTTGTAGTGGACTTATTCTGACAGAAAACAGTCTAAACTCTGTCCCAGTTTTTATTTTGTAATGATAGGACCAATATTGACAGAGATAATTTGTCCTAAACATTACAAGAACAATACAAGCTAAACATATAGAAGGTTGTGTCGAGGTTCCACTTTAATCCCAAGTTATTTGCTTCTCTCCAGAGTGAAACCTGAGCCTGCACCTGTCTGTCAGTCCGTCTGTCTCACCTGCTCCGCTCGGGAATGTGGACGGAGCACTTCCTGGTTTCATCTGTGAGGGGGCGGAGTCTGCGAGCCACACTTCCCTGTAAATCTTATTGTTCTGAATCATAAAGCCTCACACACACACGTTTTAGCGCTGGGCTGGAGACTGACTGAACACACATGACGGACAATAGTAAAAGGTAAGATCAGGCTGAAGATGGAGAGCAGTTTGTGTTGTTTGAAAGCAGCAGATGGAGCTAGGATTGATTTGAATATGGATTTTCCTACATGTGTAAGTAGACGTTTGAATGTTTGGTATTTATGGTGATGTTATGAAGAGGCAAACAGAATTATAGAAATACTAGGGTTTAATTAGAGCTGGGCAGTGTATCAAATTTGAGATATCGCAAATGTTTCTAAATATGCAGAAAATTGAACATCAAGTACTGTATATTGTGCAGTAAAAACATGCTGCGAATTTACAATAAAAATGACATAAGTGATGCTGTTAACCAGGGCTATTCAACCTTTTCTTTTCTCCAGAGGGCCAGATTCTTCAGAGAGCCATGGTCACTGGGCTGGTAGTTACAAAGCACATGACCAATGTTGCCAAAATGTAGGGTTGTATGAAATATTTCAGTAATTTTAGTCACTACTGCTATAGCCTCTGTTTGGTTGAAATTGCTCTGCACTGAATCAGAATGAAACAAGGAATAGAACTAGTCAAGTCTGAACCGTGAGTAACTGGCATGACGCTGCTAGCGGGTCTGGTCTAAAGCAGAATTACACCAAAGCCACCAGAATGAAGCCTGCAAATAAGAAATATTTGCAATTTTTAGAAGATAGGTTGAGGGCTGGATCAGATGTATTTTATGTATTTTATATATATATATATATATATATATATATATATATATATATATATATATATATTATATATATATATATATATATGTATGTATGTATGTATGTATGTATGTATGTATGTATGTATGTATGTATGTATGTATGTATGTATGTATGTATGTATGTATGTATGTATGTATGTATGTATGTATGTATGTATATATATATATATATATATATATATATATATATAATATATATATATATATATATATATATATATATATATATATATATATATATATATATATATATATATATGTATGTATTTTATATATATACTTTACATACTTTTTGTATATTTTTTGCTCAAATCTAATACTCAAAGATCAGGGGTGTCCAAGCTTTTTTCACAGTGGGTCGCAGTTTGATACTTATATGTTGTTAAGGGCCATATAATACATGTTTGTGAAGTGAATCATTCACATTTTAATATTTTACCTAATTTAAATGAACCACCACATTTTAAATATGGCATTAAACATTCATTTTAGCATAATATAACATCAAAATGTTTGTATTTTTGACTGTTATAGAAGAATTAATCAAATTTGACTTAAAAAACTTTTTTCTATCATAAGGGCCAATCTAGCAGGAAGTCCAAGGGCCGTACTTGGTTCTTTATTTTTTTCCAAAAATGTATCACAGTTTAAAAATCAGATGAATATTAATAAAAATGTAGTGAAGATGAAGTGAAAAGTGAAGTTCTCTGTTCTTCTTTCCACACTCTATTTATGCGTTCATCTGTGTTTAAAAGACATCAGTCAGCACATAAAACGTCTCAATGTACAATAGAAATAATCTTAAGACTAGTTTTCACTGACTGGACTAAATTAAATAATCATTAGTTGCAGTTCCAGCCAAAGGAGCGGTGCACTTCTATGGAAGAAGAATCTCAACTATGTAGCCACGACAACGAGAAAGAGCTGCAAGTTGCACAATCCAGCCTAGAAGTTTGTGGTTAATATGGAATAACATGGAATAACGTCTACTTATTAGTGTGATGAAACTACATACTACTGTTGTAACCGACACAATAAGAATAGAAAGTATCATAGGTGCATTAGTCCTTAGAAAAAAGCAGTAGAGGTAGATGCATTTAACTTTGAATCCAACCTGCCTGCTGTATTCTTGGACTGAATCTAACTTTGTGTTGTTATATTGTCTTTAAAGAAGCAAACTTACTTCCTGTGCAAAACTGATGAACTGATAAGCCCCGCCTCTATATAGTGATAAGCCCCGCCTCTTTGTAGTGATAAGCCCCTGCTCTTTATAGTGATAAGCCCCGCCTCTTTGTAGTGATAAGCCCCTCCTCTTTATAGTGATAAGCCCCACCTGTTTGTACTGATAAACCCCTCCTCTTTGTAGTGATAAGCCCCGCCTCTTTATTGTAAGATTTTAATGCAACAAGCAGCAGATTTTACATTTGTCTTTTTTTATTGTTGACTATTTTGAACCAGACATGCTTTAATCTGAATCTTTTGAATGATCACAATTAAATACAGACAAGTGGGCAGGGATAGGTGATAGGTGAAGACAGGGCTTTTCTGAGCTGCAGGACAATACAAGATTACACAAACATGCTTGAATCAGTCTTAATAAAACTTTTAGTAAACTAATGACGAGAGAAGGCAGTTAGAACAAGGTTAATGACTAAAGCCCTCTGCACAATACAGGTGTTTTGGTCTGATTTTAAGCCTGATGTTTCCCTCTACGAGTTCAGGGAGGTATGGCCAGAGTAACGATTTTCCATACGAGATTTTCTGTAGTTTCTCTCTTTATGTCTGTGTGTCACTGCGACTATTGGTAAGGAGCATCATGGTGAGGTTCACCTGATGCACAAGCGCGAGAACCTTTACAACAGAAGCATCTGGTGCATCGCCTTGTGACAGTGACTCTTAAAATGTCAAATAGAAAGAAACTTGCCTCGTCGTCTGTAAAGCTGGCTGCATACTATAAGACGGCTTTAGAAAAATAGATTTTACACAGTAGGCCTAGTTTAAATCGCCTTGAATTCTGAATAATTATTTTAATTTTTTTTTTTCATTTTCACTAGGTATGATGTGTTTACTTGATGAAGCTAGATTATTGTACTTATTTCAGAATATTTCTATTTTCAGTTTAATCAATTTGTTCTTATTGTCGGCCAAAAATACGTGCCAGCAAAGTAAGTATATTTACTTACCCCATTATCAAATTAGTTTTAAACAAAATTTCTGGTCAATAGTCAAAAATGTCTGCTGCATCACTTAAGATATGAATTCTTATTACTTTAAAACTACTCAAAATGAAGTGAAATATTCTGAATTCCTGTCATTTTAGCCGAGACTACAGATCTTTTTGTTGTGTAAGCTATGGCATTTCTTCCTCTGAAGCAGCCCATGTTCCAAATTCTAAAAATGTGCTGAACAAAAAGAGTGTAAGACAGAATTGTTTGTGCTTTTTGACAGAATGCTGTACACGGAGTTCCTGCAGCTGTGGGCCTCCTCGGTGCAGAAGGTGGACTCTCAGGACTGGCAGGGCTCTTTGTCCGTCCTGGAGCAGATCACCGAGCCCACGGCCCGGACGCTTTTCAACATGGCCTCCGCGCACCTGGCTCTGGGACGGCCCGACCTGGCACTGCATGTACGTGAATGTAACGGAATGTAATGTTAATCGGGTTAATGTACACTTTGAGATTTTGTTTGGCGTCACATTCTTAAATTCATTGATATCATAATGCCAGGTCATGAGTTGAAGTTGAAGTTTTTCTTGTTAATAACATTGTATTTGGTTGGTTCTAGATAGTTGGGTTCAGTGGGACAACACGTTTGTTTATGTTGTTAATCTGCCCTAAACTGTCATCTTTTTTATCTTAATCTTCTTCCTAAACCTACCCTTTATTCTGGGCCCGCAACAGGTTTCAGTCAGCCCCTGGAATGTTTTTGAGAAATAGAAATCCATGACGAAGTTTAAGAGACAAAAACTTGGGCTACGACAATAAACTTGAAACACTTCGAGATAAAATTTACAATGTGATGAAAATAAAGTCAAAGCCATATAAAGCATACGGTGGTGAAGCGGTTAGCGCTCTGGCCTCATAGCAAGAAGGTCCTGGGTTCGACTCCCGAGCGCCCGGGCCTTTCTATGTGGAGTTTGCATGTTTCTCCCGTGTCTGCGTAGCTTTCCTCCGGGTACTCCGGTTTCCTCCTACAACTAAAAACATGTCCAATGTGCCCCCCTCCCCAGGACTACAGATGGAACTGAGCTGTAAGCCAGTGGTTCCCAAAGTGGGGTCGGACCCCTCGGGGGTCGCGAAGCAAAATCTGGGGGTCGCGAGATGATTTCAAAATGTAGTTTTTTTAATTATGACTTGGCATTTAATGCATTTTTTGAGAAATTGGGGTTATATAAAGCAATACAATGTCAAAATAAGCATAATTAAGCCTAATTTAAATGGTTTCGTAACTTAAAATCACTACAAAAGTATAGAATTTTTGCTGTGGGGGTCGCGAGTTGGTTACACGGTTATTCTGGGGGTCCCGGGCTGAAAAGTTTGGGAACCACTGCTGTAAGCTACAATCTGGTACAAGCATCTCTGCCATTGTGCTTAATGTAATTGTACATCGTCCTTAATAAACATTACCTAACCTTAGATACCATATTTTCAATATGAGACTTGAAGTTTTGTGAGGCATAGAACATTATTATAAATATAAAAATCTATATTGTGTGTTTTTTTTCCAACCTCATCCAAGTCCTGATAATATTTAGTTCTTTTTGTTTTACTCGTAAAATTACCATAAGAAACTTGTAACATTTCGAGATTAAGTGAACAATTTATATAAAAAAAAAATTAACAAAAAAATAATATAAAGTATTACCAGAAGAAAAAGTTAAATTTTTTCTGAAAATAAAAATGCTATTTAAGAGATTAAATGTGAAGTTTTATGAGATTAAAATGGTAATTTTCGAGAAAAAATCTGATTTTGTTGGACACTACTTTACTTTACTTTACTACTATATGTGCTCGTCTTCTATATTCTGTCAAAGAAATGTGTCTGCAATAATAAGAATTTGTTCTACCAATGTTGGTAGTCTGGCCCTCCACCACTGTTCTGGGTTTGAGTCTGGCCCTCGAGTCAAAATACTTGCCCAGCCCTGCTTTATTCTAACCCTTTTCCTAAACTTAATCACTGTCCCTCCAAACCTGACATTCTAACATTAAAGTTGGGTAGCTTTTTTAGTTGCAACATAGCAAACTTTGTGTTTTCCACTAAAAAGTCTATGATAAATGCAGCACTTTGTGAAAAAATTAGACCAGTGAATATTGATTGAATTGAAAATCAAATTTATTATTCCATTTTTAGAGTAACTTGATCAGAGCTGTCTAAAGTGACTGCACCACATCTTAAAACGACCAAAAGCAGCACAGAAGCATCTTGTAATGTTTTTTATTTTTTCATTTTCACAGGCTTTAGACTTGGCTCTTGTGAAGGATGAACACCTGACTGTGGGCTTCTTCCAGAGATCCACTGTGATGATGCTGATGGACCGGTAGGGGGCAGCATCACACTGAATACAGATTTACAAATGAACAGACGTACAGTAGTTACAAGCAATTCACAGTGTACAGTACTTAGTTCATTCTCTCACATTTTGTTGCATTACAGCATGAGAATATTGGATTTATTGACAAAATGTATAAGAAAAAAATTGACTTTGCATGTAAGGTGTTTATTTTCAAATTGTCAAGCTTTAGCAATAACATCAGTGGTGAATTTGAGTCAAAAGTTGATGTGCACATGCCCAGAAGCTTCTACACAGGCACATAAACATGAGTGTTTGTCTACGGGAACACCTACGAGGACAAACAACATAGAATATGCTGTACTTGTCATGTTACTTTTAGTGTGTAAATAGGGCTGGGCGATATTGGCAAAAAATGAATACAGTATTTATATATTTTTTGGGCATATCTTGATCACAATATTCAGACAATATTAGGTCAGTTAGAGCTACAACAATTAATTGACTTATCATGACTAGTCGATTTAGAAAAAGAATTGTTTTTCGACCATTGTAATTGAACTAAACAGACTCTAAAATGCATGCAAAAGGACATTATTAAGCTAAATGTTAGAAAACAATAAAACAAAAATACACTTGAATTGGTTAATGGAGCTCAACACTGTTCGATCGCCCTGGTTCTGAAAGTAAATTGTCTCATGTAAATGCCTTGGCTTTTTGAAAAACTAAATATTAAGAGTTTACAGACATATCACGGGCTAACCAGCTGTGTGCTAACACAGCACAGTTGTTTTCAGTCTAAAAAGAACATCTATAACTTTCCAAATTTTGGCAAAATGTCTTAATAACTGTTGTGTATAAAGCTGCAGAAACAGATTTGAAACACAAATGTCTCATACTCTCCACAGACTGATTAGCCTGGAGGACGTTTCAAACTTTTAATATATACTGTATATTCTTTCGAAACTCCAATGGTGATTTAAAGGTTGTATGGAGGATTTTTCAAATCCAACAACTGTTTGCTGTTTTTCAAATGATGCACATGTGTTTCCTCCCAGGGCCACGCCCTTCACTGCAACTGGGCCAATGAGTTACTTAGGAACACTGAGGTTTGCTTGACAGGTTAACAGGCCAATAGATAATGAGGTACCTAGTTATCTATTGGTCAACATTTTACTGGCCTCATCATATCCACAGTTTATTTTATAATAATTTTTTTGTTTAGCATAAGTACAAGATTGTTACAAATTTCTGCAACTGTTTTGACCAAGACTGACAACAACATTTATTGAAAATCCTCCATACAACCTTTAACATGGGAGCCTACGCTTTTGAACCAGGAGGTGAGTGATCACTGTAATCATAATAATACACGGAATTTATACAGCGTTTTTCAACTCTCCCAAAGAGGCTTCACATTCTGCATTATTCATTCACTCCACACTCTGTAGTGGTTAGCCGCTACTGTAGCCACAGCTGCCCTGGGGCAGACTGATGAAAGCGAGGCTGACATTTTGCACCATCGGCCCCTCTGACCACCACCAACCATTCATATACCAGACCCAGACTAGGAATGTAGGTGAAGTGTCTTGTCTAAGGACACAACAAGTTTCTCCTCTGTTCATCCCACTGTGACATCTGAGGTTCATCCATAGATATACAGTCTATCATTTTATGCCATTATTTGAAAGTTTACAGTTCAAGATATATTGTGAATCTGTATATATTGCACATCTCTAATTGTAAATATATTGTATTGTTGTTGATGGTGGTGACCCAACATCTGTCCCAGGACTACTAATTTAGCTCATTCTATATTTACGTTTGAATGTGTAATAATGTGCACCGCCCATTTACAACAAACTAATCCTGTATCTGTCAGCCCTGTGTTCAAATATCTTTTCTTCCATGTTGTTGTTGTGCAGGCTGGAGGAGGCTCTGTCTGACTGTATCTGGGCTCAGAAGCACATGAGAGGAAACACTGTCATCGACTATAAACAGCTGGGACTGAGGTTCAAACTCTACAGCTGGCAGGTCAGAATACTCACAAACACAATTCAAACAGAGCAGGCGCTGGAACGGCATGAGGAGAAGGTGAGAGAGGGGCTGAGAGCGGAGCAGCAGTGTGATTGGTGTGCAGTTGTTTGCTGTTGTCACACAGAAATGACACTGGCCTTTGCAGTCTTTTTATGTAGGTAGTTTTAGGTTTAATGGCTAAAGCAATAACATTTCTATAAAGACAAACAGATGGCAGCGGAATCATGAAAGTTACATAGACAGTTTTCCTTTTTAAGTAAAATCCAGTGGAGGACCTGAGCACAGTCAGAGCAGAGACGACAGACACACCTGCAGTGAACAAAGGCCCATTGAAGACACAGGTTACACAACTGCACATACTTCTCATGCTCTGCAGCTCAGCGAAGACACTGCTCCGCAAAAACTATTCTTCTCAAATATTGTGACATTTCCTCAGAATATAAAGACAATACATTAGTCAAGTTTCCTGGTTAATTGTACTATAAATGTAAAGCCTGATCTGGTCCAATGTCAGCTATGATTATCAAACAGATGATTTCATGTGGCCCCTGGATGCTTTCTGATTGTTGACAGTGGTCCCTTGATAAATGCTGACTTGAACTACAGGTCCCACAATGCACTGTCTCGTGTGTGAAGTGCAAAAGCGGAGCCACATAGGCCAGAATAAATAAAGACAAGGCAAGGCAAGGTGAATGTATATGTACAGCACAATTCATACACAAAGGCAGGAAAATGTGTGTGGAAATTACAATACAAAACACAACATTATTAAAAAAAAAAAAAAAAAAAAAAAAAAAGGAAATATTTGATTATAGGAACAGAAAAGAATTTAAAACAGAATGGATCAGTTTAGCTCATGGAGCCACTGACCTACACACACACTATAGTTGTATAATACAGAAAAATAATACAATAATAGCCACCATGTCTGAAAAAGTGAAGTGTGCAAACAGCTGATGTTTGGACCTCTAACTATGGACACTAAATATGCATGTTTACTGTTCAAATGTTCATAAAATTACATTTATTTATCCATTTTGTGTTTTAAGGTAAAAAAAAGTTATTAGAAAATTGTGGCTGCAAAATTGAAAAGTGAATTGAATCGTGACTTAAGTGAATCGTCCCATCCCTATTAGATTAGATTAGTTTAGTTTATTAGTTTATTTGACAGGGACAGTGTCCCAAAACATTACAGATGCTTTGCACCATACAATAAAAAAAAAAATAAAAGCATTATTACAAATACACACTACAAATACATTATACACATTGAAAGAATACAATAAGATCAATATCACACCAGACACAATTCTTAACGCTGACACTGCTGCTTTTCCAATAGTATTTTCTCAACATTGCACGAAAAATTCTTCATATCAGAGGAAAGTTTCAGACTATGTGGAGTTAGTTCCATTCTTTGAAAGAAAAGGCTGTTTGTGCAAAGGCAGAGCTACGTTTAGGTAATCTACAGTCATTGTGCCTTGTGGACCTCGAGGTCCTGACCGTCTGCTCAGAGCAGAGCTGGACTTATAAAGGCTTCTATTGTTGAGATGTGGCTCTAAAATACACTGGAATGCACCAAATTACATAACATTTGTCCACAAATGTTCTTGGAGGGACAGTCTGCATGAATAAATACAAGTCAATAAACTGTAATGTAAAGTAATGCAAATGTGGATGTGACAGTATATAATGACAGTATAATTACACAAAATTGTATTTTATAAGACACTATTTTATACGAGACCTTGTGTGGGACAGGCCTTGGGGTCCTTCAGGTGCTTCAGCATAAAATGTAAGCTTCACCTCTCTTGGATGAGAAGAGTTCTGGCTTGTTGTCATATGATCCAGTGTTTTCTTTTACTAAACCAGATTAAACGAAGACTGCCTCCATGCAAAGTCCAGTTACATGACACAAGTTATATCTAGCTCTTTGTCATATTTGAATAAATCATAGTCATGATTAACATTAACATGTGTCCTTGTAAGTCCACATTTGTGTTTTCATACAAAACAGTGTCACATTTACAACAATCTATTTTCATGTTCATTAGACAAATAAATCTGGTCACATGGTATGAGGGATTGCAGAAAAGAAGACGAGTAAAGAACTGAAGAAGCATGAAGACAATAATGAGTGTACAATGAAAGGCACTCAGTGTGTTCAAAGGCTAATATCTTGGCCAAACTGTTACATACGAGGACCTCTTGTCCGCCCACACAATCACCTGCTCCTGTCACAGTAATTGGCTGGGGAACAAAAGGCCGGAGTAAGCTCAAAGAAGGATAAAAGGATAGGATCAATCACTTTATTGTCATTCACAAAGTATTTCTTAGAAATACAAAACGTTTCTCACCAGCAAAGTGCATGTAATTATTTAAATAGCTTATTAAAAACAGTGCTAGAATTCATATTAAAAGAAACCCCAGATCAAATAACACACAAACACTCCAACATCCAGCCACATCCAGCGTCATATCAGTTCAGTTCAGTTTGCATTTAAACATCTTACAGCTTGTGTAAAGAAGCTGTAGCATCCTGCTTTCCAGATGGCAACAATGAAAAGAGCTGGTGAGATGGATGGAAAGAATCTTTAATAATGGCGATTGCTCTCTTCAGGCAGCTCTTCCTGTAGCTCTAGTGACAGGAGAGGAGCTCCTACACCTCGTCTACGGTCTTGACACCTTATTTCTTTTTTTTTTTTGCAGCAAGTCTTTTCAGCTGTTTATATCAATGAAATGAACCGGAGAGGTGTGCTTTTGAGTGCTGTGTGGAACGGTAGAAAAAGTGGGTGGGGCCAAATCAGATGGATAGAGCTGCAGCTCCCAAACCACCATGTGAAGCCAAGAGCTGCTTTTAATTGTGCCTTTATCAAATGTAACAAGATGAGAAAAGAGAGTCCTGATGTCTTACCTTAAAGTGCATAAGACAGGTTTAGGTAGATTGTATTTAAGATTTCACCCAATAATTTGCTTGCTTTTACATAGATTGGCTGTTTTATGAGAATTGTATTTTTTATGCAAATATAACATATGTACCCACCGCCGTTACCTGGCAACCGCGTTATAAATGTGGACCAAAACCCTCATAAATGAC
Source organism: Mugilogobius chulae (assembly GCA_038363315.1). Taxonomy (NCBI): domain Eukaryota; kingdom Metazoa; phylum Chordata; class Actinopteri; order Gobiiformes; family Gobiidae; genus Mugilogobius; species Mugilogobius chulae. The sequence continues at coordinate 7,866,798 of CM076397.1, read as the reverse complement.
ACAGATGATATGATTTGACAAATAATAATATTTTGTAAATGAATGGTCAATGTTGTGTGTCTGTTTAGGAGTTTTTTGGACGACAGATGTGGAGGGATTTTGTTTTAGAACTCAGATTACTTCCTGTAATTTTCCACTTGTGTTTGTTATTTTCCTCTTCATTTGCAACTTAACTGCTGTAAAACTGGATAAATATTTACCACAAGGATTATCACACCTAACTAGGTAAAAAAATTTGAAAAATGTGATCATCTGTCATATGGGTTTTAAAACCTCAGAACAAATGACACACAACACTCCAGCATCCAGCTGTCAAAAGGGGGCGCTGTTTTGCAGTCTAACGTCAAGTCGAGATCAAATTCTGAGAGAACTAGTCAGCTACTGTGTTATACCTACGGCTGGACAATTAATCGAATTTCAGTTTCTATTATGATTATTGCTATAATCGATTACAAAAATTGTATAATTGCGTAATCGTGATTAGTATGCATTTGCACTAGTCTACGTCTATGTCAGGGGTCTGCAACCTTTAACATCAAAAGAGCCGCTTTGAATTAATAATATAAAATCTATGCAACAAAAGCTGAATTTGCACACATTTTACACATCGCTTGAGCAAACAGTCATTGAATTTGATGTTTGTCAGATGAACTATTGATATAAAACTATATTAAAACTACATTCTCGCAGTTCTTCAATTTGCCAAAAAAATAAAAAAATAAAAAAAAAATTTGAGCTTTGAATGTTTTTAATTCTTCAAGTATTGAACATTTTGTTTTTAGGGGCCCCTAGTATGAATACAGCATAATAGAATGTTCTTTTTTCTCTTAACTTTTTATTGGGTAGCTCCTTATTGTAAATCAAGAGCCAAGAGCCACAATGGAGTCTTTAAAGAGCCGCATGTGGCTCTTGAGCCACAGGTTGCAGACCCCTGGTCTATGTGATATGTCACCTCTTTAAATGTGTCTGTTCACTCTCTGTAGAGATTATTTGTTTATCAACACGAGCGATGCACGCACACCCGGTCTGCAGAAAAAGATGAGTCGAGCTGTTGTCAGTTAACTACAAGAGTTTATCATTGTGCAAAAACAAAAGTTATGCTGCTAAATCAACATTTGTGAAAGAAATGTGACCCTATGACCCTTAAAAAGGTGAAAATATCGAGAAAAACACTGTCTCAAGCTTCAGGAGACAGGCGTCTGTCAGACCGGTTCAGACCTGATCCAAACAGCTGCTCTCGTCCTGTTTTGTTGTTTTAGTCAAAGTCAAAGTTTCCCCGGCTAAGCAGATAGACAGCGTCTCTTTCTGCATGGAGCATGTGCAGTAGAGCGGAAAGTGACGTCGACTGATAATCTATCTATGCTAATGCTCCATCGCTTGAACAATCGTGATTTCAATCATGATTTAAATCATTGTAATCATCATAATCAAGCAGCCTTAGTTATACCTTGATTTTCATGGACTATTGGGCTGCCATGAATTTGGCAAAACAAGCTCAATGTCGGTAATGTAGATGTGATTACACAGACTTGTGGTTGGAAAGTCCTGGAAACATCTTATTTCTCTGATATGAGAGGGAACCCTGATTAATTTTATAATTTCCTTTTCAATCTCTTCACACTCCTGTTTTGTTTCTACATCTTAAGTTCCTGGGCCTTCCTAGACCACCACCATCCATGGCCTAGTTTGAATCTAATGGAAATGTGACTGATTGATTGGCGTTTCCTTCAGGTTCTGTACAACGCAGCAGCGGTCTACACTCGTATGGGACACTGGGACCAGGCCATGGAGGTGCTGGAGACAGTGTCCAAAGAGAGGACAGGGGGGAAAGGGCCTAACATCGAACGGGCTATGGACATGGTCAAGGTAAACTATTTCATCCTTAATAGCTATTGTCTGTGTCCGTTGTGCTATAATTGTTGGAATTTACATACTATTCTAAACTGTGGTAAACCTAAAGTACCGTAATTGATCATTTTGTAAGATTTTTGATATTTTTGATTTATTTCAGAGAAGTGAGATTCTGGCTCCGCTGCTGATCCCAGAGGAGTAGTGTTTCGGCCGAATAAACGGGAAGTGGACCAGCTCAAAGAAAGGGATTTCCTGGGAAAAGCCAAGGTACAACTGACAAAAAACATATTTATGGTCTCATAGTTTTGAAATCATTGTCAGACTTGTTTTTGTATTGAAGCCTTTCATTACAACAGTGTGGATTCATCAGCAGATTAGATTTGTTATCTTCCCCTTTGTAATTCCCTCTGGTTGCTTTAAAGGTGCATCGTGTAACTTTCTGGAGATGAAAGTCAACTTAACAACTTAAAGGTGCACTGTGTAAGATTGAGAGGAATTTTAATTATCACTATAGTCCACAAACATTTAAATCATATTTATTCTTTACAACATGAATACTTAAGAGAGCACTGTTAACCATCCACATCAATTGTGATACATTTATACTTATTTGAAATGTTTTATTACGGGCCGGAATGTGAATATTGACGCTAGATGTCACTATTGTAGATAGGCAAAATGCACTGGAAATGCTCCCCCTGGTGTTCAAAAGTGGGATCACTTTATTTTTATTTTTTTTACACAGTTTCCCTTTAATACAAACAGGAAGATGAACTCATTCTTTAGAACCTTCTATTGGGGATAATGCTGTTTGTGGAAAAATACAGCTAAAAAAGCTGCTTTTCCATGGAAAAACAAACCAGATAAAGCCCTCCTCTTGGTCAAATAATAGTTAGTTTTGTGGTCATGCAAACATGCTCAGCGTAAAGTCAGACATTTTTATTATCTACTTAGTGTCATTAAGACATCTCAACTACAAAAAACATGCTTTTCTTTAAGTTTATTTTTGTTGGCCAAAAAGTTACATGGTATGTAAACTATTGAGCTAAAAATGATTCATAGACACTTGTGTGACATAACATTAAGAGCAGTGAGAAGTTGCTTCTGCATTTTGTTATTCTACACAAAGTTTCATTCTTATCACTGATTTGAAGGAGTCCATGCTTGATAGTCTTGTATTGTGGAATTGTATCGGGATAGACATGCATGTATCAGGTATTGTATCATGACCTCTGTATCAGTATACATTTCGTATCGAGTATTGGAAGGCTCTTGGCAATACCCAGCCCTACTTCTCACAAACACGATCCAAACAGTCCCCAGTCCCCAAACAAAGGTCCAGTAGGCATGTGCGTGCCCTAATGCTTGACGAAAATGGCCAAACGTAAGTTGCGTGTGAGTACTTGTTAAACTGATGGAGAAGTTTCTAGTCATGCCCTGGTCCAACAAGAAAACGAGTTACCTGACAGATTGAGCTCCAGTTTTATGTCCTGCCACAGTCCAGTCTTTGTACTGCGGTGGCTATAACTCTGCTGTAGCTCCTCCTCTTCGTCTTCCTCTGTCTAAATAGCACTTACCTTTGAACTTGTGCAGTAACATTCCATGCTCGCTAATACATAGGCATAGTTTTCGGTTTCCTGATTGATTGTTGGTTTGCCAGTAGAACGGCCAATCAAACAGCTACGCAGACTCTATCACTCCCTCCATGACTGCTCTCGCAGAGTGCTTTTTGTCTTGTTTTTAAAGCTTGGTTGTTGTCTCTGAAAATCTGGCATCTGCCTTTCACCCACACCAGAGCCACCGCAAAGTCGCAGTTCATTTGGCGATCCAAGGTTTACATTTTGGAAAGCATCCTGGCATGAATCTAATGCTCCAAACTAATGTCTAACTTTCTATTTCAGTGGCAAATTTAGTGACTACACATTTTAAAGCAATTAAAACATAATAATACCTTGTCTTTTAAAACATTGTGCTACACTTGTTGCTTTCTTTTTGCAGGTCATATCATCCATGATCCCCAATGACGACTTTGGAGGGTTTGAACCTTTGAGACTACAGGTAAAGGAAATGAATGACATCAAATAAAGAAATACAGTATATTATAACTTTATTTTCTATTTCTCTGGCCTTTTTTGTTTATTTTAGAAACCTGGATTTTATGAACCTAAAGGTGCCCAGTGAGTATTGCCTATTTGAAATTAAAAATACGTTTTTCTTTTTGTTTTAGTAATAAAGTATGACATATGTAGCCCAGTAATTTACTTTTTGCTCACTGTAAGTGACAAAAAGTATCTAAAACAGCTTAAAATAGAAATAGATCCATTAACTTTGGCCCTTTCCCAAACAAACGGCTCCCTACTCACTTCCCTACAGTCTAAACACTTGACTTTAAAGGTGCACTGTGTAACTTTCTGGAGGTGAAAAGTCAGCTACACAATTCAGTAGAATTAGAATGTTAAAGCTGTACTTTGGGACTTGGAGATGAATACATTTTATGCCATTATATGTAAAAAAAATCAGCTTTAGGAACCACTTTTCTGTGGAAACCGACGTGTTTGGGCTCCTTCAAGCCAAATATTAGATTATTGTATGGTCATGTAAGCCCGCTAAAAGTAAAAACACAGATTTTTATTAATTATTTGGTGTAACAAAGGCATCTAAATGAGAAAAATATGAATTTATTCAAGTTTATTTTTGGCCAAAATGTTGCACAATGCACCTTTAACAAGAGGAATTGAATGTTCTTTTTATCCTGAACATTTTCAGGTGCTTCATAGTTTGTTTTATCACATATTGACCAAAAAGATATAAGAAAAAATGTCTGAAGGGATGTTGGAATGAGAAAAGGTGGTAATATTTAAAATTTTCAAAATCCTTACGTAACTTTTACAATGAAGCAATTTACTTCTGCAACCAAGAGGAGCCATTATGTAAAGGCTACTTTTCTGACTTTTTACCCATATTATAACTGTGTTTTCTCAACATTAATTTATCCAAAAGTTGCATTTAAAATGATTAAGTAATCTTGTATTGTTCTGCAGCTGTTTCAACTACCACCTATCTCCGCCTCTTTGTCTGTATTTACTTGTGATTAGTCAAAACAAACAGATTCCAAGTACAACAAATGGGTTCAAAATTGTCGTTGAGTCACATTTCTCCGCTCCAAAATTTGTAGTTCAAAATGTGCTGCTTACTAAAGTTCAGTTTTGTAATGATGAAGAGGCGGAGCTTATCAGTTCTGTAGTTTGAACAGGAAGTCAATGTACCTGTTTCTATTTCCACGCCATTTTAGATCCATTTTATGTTTTACTATGAACAAAAGGTAAATTACTGATCTGCATAAGTTACAGTTTATTACTAAATACACAAAAATCACAATAGGAATTCATTGATTAATTAATTCATTCATTCATTCATTAATGCATTTTCTTCTTTCTTTCTTTCTTTCTTCTTTCTTTCTTTTTCTTTCTTTTTTTTTTTTTTTTCTTTCTTCTTCTTTTTAATGTTTTTTCCCTTTCTCTCTTCTTTTCATTCGTTCTTTTTCTGTCTTTCTTTCTTTCTCTTTTGTTCTTTCTTTTTCCTCCTTCTTTCGTTCTTTCTTTCTTCTTTCTCTTTTCCTTTCATTCTGTTTATTTCTTTTTTCGTTCTTTCTTTCTCTTTCTTTTTCTTTCATTCTTCTTTCTCTCTTTTTTCTTTCTTTCTCTTTCCTTTTTCTTTTTCTTCTTTCTTTCTCTTTCTTTTTTCTTTCTTTCCTTCTCTTTCTTTTGTTCTTTCCTGCTCTTTCTTACTGTCTTTCTTTCTCTTTTTGTCTTTCTTTTGTTCTCTTTCTCTTACTTTGTTTCTCTTTGTTTCTTTCTTTCATTCTTTATTTCTTTCCCCTTTACTCCTTTCTTTCTTTCTTTCTTTCTCTTTTTTCTCTTTCTTTTGTTCTTTTCTTTCTCTTACTTTGTTTCTCTTTGTTCTTTCTTTCATTCTTTACTTCTTTCCCCTTTTTTCCTTTCTTTCTTTCTTTCTTTCTTTCTTTCTTTCTCTTTTTCTCTTTTTTGTTCTTTTTCTTCTCTTACTTGTTTCTCTTTGTTCTTCTTTCTCTCTTTCATTCTTTCTTTCTCTTTTGTTCTTTCTCTCTTTTTCTTTTTCTTCTTTCTTTCTTCTTTCTTTCTTTCTTTCTATAGATTGCTAGATTGCTATGGTTTAGGTGTTTAAATAAGACTGTGTATGGTAGATCAGAAACATTCATATTAAATAGTAAAACAAATTCCATGTAGACTGTGCATACTAAAATATGGACAGAACTCATCACTCTCACACTCAAACTTGACTCGTTCGTTGTACTGTTTGTTCTCCAGAGACTCTCGGTACATGCGAGTGAAAGCACCACACATGTCCCGTGGGGCAGGCAGCTCACGTTCCAGGAGGAGCCATGGTGTTCCTGTTTGGGGAGGAGGACAGAGATGGGATGACTTCGGTGATTTATGATGGACAGGTGACATGTCATCATCTAAAAGACTTTATATGTTGTAATTAAAATGGAGAGTTTATTGCACCTTGTCATATTTGTACACAAAATACTGTTTTCTCATCTCAAACAAAGGAATACCAAGTAAAAAAAAAAAAAAGAAAATACATTAGGTGAAAGCATTATTTAAAAATTACCCTCCAAATTGGATAGCATGGGCAAAACTTGCACTCAAACAATCAACCAAGTTATTACAAAATTCCAGAATACAATAAAAACACATATGGTGTTATTTAAGCAAATACATTTTGTAAAAAGGACACCTGTGAAGCCATTCATTGCTTATAAATGAAATGTGAAATTCATTTATATGAATGAAATGTTACGCCTGCCAAACGGCGTCATTGGTCAAATATCCTGTCAATCTGTGCTCTTAGCCAATCAACATCACCCGCTTGGTCATGTTAACTTCCTCAAACTAAGTTGGTCTTTTTCTTTTCTTTTGTTCACGAGGCTCAGTGCCGTGACGATAGAAAGACAGCGTCATTGAGGCTGTGTTCGAATGTGAGCCCTAACTACTATATAGGTCACTATTCAGGGGTCACGCCATTTTGTAGTAGTGTCCGAATGTCCAGCAGGTCAAGAAGTAGTGAACTAAAAATTTCCCACAATGCATCTGGAAAAGTAGTGAGCATAGATGGTCACTAGAACGGTCATTATAGACCACAATTCATTGTGAGAATCAGAAAACAACGTGAACAGCGTCAGTTTTTTAACTAGAAACAACAATACTGAAGTAAAGATAATAAACTCACTGTTGAGCCGGAGAAGAAACAAAATTCTCATAACTGAAAGCCGTTAGCCGTGAAGATGCCAACGCTAGCTGCATACCTTAGTTTGGGTTGTAAAAGAGGAATTATCCAGTCCATTTGCTGTTAAATGTTTTGTCCAATTTAAACCAGACTTTTAATATGATTAGTCCATAAATATGTGTGTGTCAGACGGACCTGACCAGTATTTATTACAAAGTTCATTTTATCTGACTTTTGCTGACCTTTATTTTAACTCAAGGGGAGAGTCACGTGACCTGAGGTCAGCTGAAAATAGTGCGCTTTGTGTACGAAAGACCAGATGAATGAGTCACTGAACAGGACAGGACTATATAGTAATCGAGTGGATACCGGGAGACACAGCGTGTGTAAACTATGGAACCCAAACCATAATTAATAGAACGCTTTTGAAGATTCCAAGTCTAAGTTCTAAGATTCTTTGGTGTGGACTTTCCAGTGTGAACCAGCCCTTATTTTAAGCCCATTCTCCTATAAAAAGCTAGAAGTTTCTTGAAACCAGTGAAACATTCTACATTATATAAAAAATGTATCCATATCCAGTCAAAGCCAGCCCAGTCTCCAGAAAAACGCACATACTGTACAACAAAATGTCAAAAACGTATGATAAGCACGTTTTCACATCTTTTTACGTCAATATGTAACGAAAAGCCAAAACATAAAAATAACCGCAATATTTTGGTTGAAGTCACGTGACTTAACGGGTAAATCTGAACCTACCCCAAGCCCCAGCCCTAAACTTACCCATTTTAGTCATTGAAGCCTGAACTTGCCTGTTAAACCCAAAGAAAATGTCGCCATGTGGCTTCAACCTTAATTCGACATTTCGTTGTATATCTATGTTCCTCCGGAGACTTTGTTGTTTAAATTCTAAATCCAACTTGGACCTGAGGTTCAGTGACTTGAGACGAGGTTGATTCTTCTCCTTAATAAATAAAAAGTGTATTCTATTTTTACTTTAACAAGCCACGACATGTCCCTCCCCAGTTCTTTTTGTGACCAGAAATTTGATGTGAAGACTTGAAAGACTTGAAACTAAAAATTAGAGGTGGACTTGATTTGGACTTCAAAACGATGAATTCCACCTCTGTTTATCAGAAACTCAGAACCTAGAGCCTGGAATGACTCTAAATGCGTTGGCTGTTTCTAGATTTGGTCCATGCTATTTCTCATCATACAAGTTGTACCTTTGCACTTTAAATGAATCTTATCATATACTTCTGTGTTGTAGGTCTAAATCCAGTCACTTTGTTCAGCTGTTGTACCTTTGAAATTGCTTTTTTCTTCCAGAGAGGACTTCTGCCTGTTTCCCTGCTGGAGCCTGTGGATGTCAGGTCGACCAAGGGCAAAAAGGACACTGTAATGTATTTCTTCAGATCAAATGTGTTGTCTGGGCACAGCGTGTGAGCTAGTTTTCCAATTTTCAACTACATTTGTTCAAATACTGTCCCGTTGTGAGAGCTCGACAACAGGGAAGATGTATCGTATCTTCACAGTTTAGTCTCAGATCTGTTTCTTCTCATGTGGTGTTGTATTTATTGGTACTTTTGTTTGTTTTGCAGAGGATTCCTAACGGCATCCCTCTCCCTCCTGAACTCAAACCTCCCACACGCCCACAGGTCAAACCCAGCCCTCTACCGCCCCCTCGAGGTAAAAGGAATTATATATTCTGGTTCTTTAATTAATGCATAATGTGGATAACCAGGACTAGGTAGCTACTTTTTTTCACAAACGCTGCTGTCTACAACTATTAATAAGTGAGGCTAATGCACGTATATATATTTTGCTTTTTAAATCTTGTTGGTGCAGCTCATATTTAAGTAGACCTGGGCAAACTGCGGCCTAAGGGCTAGATGCGGTCTTGATCTGTTTTAATCAGGCCCCCGACACGTTTTGAGACGCACAAATGAGAATAAACTTGTAGCATTCGGAGAGTAAACAAATATATTTATAAGAATAAAGTTGAAGCTTTACATTTTTGTATTTGTACAAGAAAGAAGTCATAGTTTATTGAGAATAAACTCATAAATACAAAAAAATGTCAAAGCCACAAAAAGTTAAACTGGACGTTTTACAAGAATAATATTTCAAATGTAATGAGTAATGTACTAGGGATGTCAAAATTAACCAGTTTTTCAATAATCGTGAATATTTTCCCCCACGGTAGGTTATTCGTAGACTTTTTACAACCACAAACACGTCTTTTACGTCTTCTGTGACGTGCGTGGGCAGCGCAGCGGAGAACAGCGTGTGTCGTCACCTCACCGCTAAAGGCTGCTGTAGTTAGCGCTTCAGGAGTTGTATCCATCCAAATAATCAAGTCAGGGGTTGTTTTTAAGATAACCAGGGCTTTGTGCGGGCTGATGAGTGTCCAAGATGCAAGATGTGTCATTGAAAAGTAGCCGCTAAAAGAGCTAACACATCCAACATGGTCTAGCATCTTCGATACGATCGTCCCTCGCTCTTCGTCCAAGTAAAGGTAAAGAAACTTTACCTTTACAACGTAAATCCTTTAAACGAAGCGCTCCAGAGAGTGTCACGCAGCTCACGGCAAAAGTAACCGCGTATTTATGCTTCGTTTGACACAAACTCCGACCTGAAAGTAAAACGAAGGCAGAGACGCGTTCAGGCGTCACGTGACGACACGCTGGGAAAACAAAACGTGTGGATGACGTCGCCTTCGGGAGTCTCATGACAAATATCACACATAATATATTATTAGTTAGTAATGAATCTCTTTTTGTAAGTATATTGAGAATATTAAAGCAATCATTAAAGGGACAATCATGGAAAAAAAAAAAAGCTTGATTAAAATTTTGTTTAAAACAAAGGGTATTTATTTAAAATAATTGTATTTATTATTTTTATTCTAGGCTACATCATATTTATGTAATACAATCAGTGTATTGTTACTGTCAGCAAATCAAATACCAATAATTTAGATTTTAAATATATATGTGTATATATTTTTTCTTTATGCCGATAATCGTGAATAATCGCAAAATCGTGATTTTCCTTTTGCTATAATTGTGATTCTAAAATTTGATATCGTGACATCCTTATAATGTGCACACAGGTGGGACATTGTTATAATGATCCAAATGATAAAGTTTGACACATGTTGTCTGTTTTTATGCAAACATTTTACTCAGTGATAAGGTTTTTTATTTGTTAGAAATACATTAGAAAAAAAAAGTATAATTCTGCCTTTTTTTTTCTTGTAAATGCAACTTTTTGAAACTTTTGTTTAAAATAAAATTGAAAGTACCTACATCACATGAAGTGCATGAACGCAGCATTACAGGTCAAAACTTAAATTCTCACTATTTCAGACATTTTTTTAAGAAAGCAATGGCTTCTTCTGGTGCTGTTCAGTCTGTGGAAGTGGGACATCTTTTAGGCGCACACAGCACAAAGTATTAAAGGTTAATGAATGCAGCTGATTCATACCCTCTTCCAAGTTTGCCTGACTTTTCCCTCAGGATTTGTACCATCATGTGGTACAGTGTTTCCTTCTTCACTGGGGCACATTTAAAACCATACACGAGTCTGGCTTGACTAAATGTCATGTGAGGCTAGTGTTACAGTTTTTTTCACATTAGCATTACCTTACCTTCACTGCAAATTGGTGAAAACTTAAAGGGATTTCAGTTTATTCGATTTATTGCTGCCAGTTCTCTTTTGTCCTCATCAAAAGAAAAACAATCAAAAGCTCCCTGTTAGTTCAGCCAATCACACAACCAGATGTGACCATTTTACAGCTGAAATCAAGAAGAATTTACTTAGAAACGGGGACGTCTTTGGCAAAGCTTCTATAGTTTTAACGCACACAGACTCCATCATGACGAAGTGGACGTTCCCTGGAAGAGCCTGACCACATATGCAAAGGGTCATTATGCATCTGAAATGTTGATTGAGGCAGATTTTGGATTTCTTGCCTTTTTCTGTTGACATATTTGCCAAAAGATATAACATCTTGAAAAGTCTATTTAATCCTCAGCCATCTTCAAAAGAAACTCTCTCTCACACAAACTTCTTGACAACTTGCACGGCTTTAGAACAAGTTTTTTTTTATACACAACTTGAAGCCCAGCCAATCAGCTCTCATCCCAAAGATTATAGTGACTCACATGGCTCTTACATACAAGTTTGAAAAGATAGATGTTTCCTGATTAGATATCTCACCACTGTTCAGTTTTTAAAGGCAGCTTCCTTAAATGTGTCCTCACAGCTCAGCGTTCAGCTCCCACTCCTCCTCCGCCCTACACGTCTGCCCCAAACACTCCTCGACCAGACCGAGCACCGGTGATTGCTCCAAACACTCCTCGACCAGACCCACCTGTGACTGCGCCAGACAACTCCAACAACGAGGTATCTTATCTTCATTCATTTTCTTGTTGAGTTTAGGAGTGACTGGAGCCTGTGTGAGCTTAGGACTGCGCCTGAACAAAGTAATGTCATATCTTCCATTAGTTGTGGCCATACCTGTTTGTCAAAGCCTGATCCCGTCTGAAGATAGGCAAGAAAGGGCCTGGTTAGTACTTTGATGGGAGACTGTTAGAACAACAGGTGCCACAGTGGGACGACAGCAGTAGATTGTCGTTGTGTCCTTGTTCAAGACACTTAACCCACATATCCTCAGTGTCTGTTACACTGGGTGAGTGGATGCTAGATTGTAAAGCCCTTTGAGTGCCTTGTAAGGTGGAGAAGTGCTATATAAATAGAGACCATTTACCATTTTATCACGATTCACGTCTCCCAAACAGACCTCGGTGAAATTGTTTGCATTCTAGATAATCACGTCTTGCGGCCCTTAGGATATTAAATATGTTGAATATTCAACATAATCAACATCCTATAAGGGCCGCAAGACATGATTATTGGGTGGGATGTGGTGTGGGTTAGCTTGAAGTGTCAGTAAATATTCTGGTTATTAAGGGACTGTCAAGAAGTGACTGTTCCCAGTTAAAACAGATGTTCTTTGGTTTCCTCAATACATTGTAGAAAGTCTTCAAAGTTGTCATCTGGACCGTGTTTCCGAAGATCAAGACATTTTGACTGTCATTAAAGTCAAGATGGCGGCACAGTGGCAGAGCGGATAGATTTCCTCCGGGCACTCCGGTTTCCCCACCAACCATGTTAGGGAACACTTGGTGATAGTCGGAGATTGAGGCGCTGTGTGTTTAGGGTAATTGCCTCTGCTGAGCTGCCCCAGGGCAGTTTACTATCACTGAGTGAGGAGGAGAGGGGTTCATCTCACCGTGAAGCACTTTGTGACTCTGTGTCTGTGAAAAGCGCTATACAAATAAAGATTCCTTACTAGATTACTTACTTAAGTCATTTTCAATCTGAAGATTGAATTTTCAGTCATCAGATTGAAAATGACTTTCGGATGAGAGTCAAAACGTCTTGATCTTCGGAAACATTGTCCAGATGACTACTTTGAAGACTTTCTCCTATGGATCATTCCCGGACGAATGAGGGAATTACTATGTCCTGTTTTCTCAATAACTTGTCCATTGTGTCAACTATTGACCTAAAATCAATACAAAAGAGCTCATTATGACAAGAAGCATTGGGTACACCCTCTCATTTATTAAAAATGCTTTCAGTTTTTTTTGCAGAAAACTTATTGATTCAAAATCAATCCAAAATAATCATTAATAATGATAACCATCAGGTACAGTCAATGAAATCTTAAAGTGCGTATGACAGGTTGGAGTACATTATTGGTAAAATATAGCAAACATGATTATGATTAAGATTTGACTAAACATTTAGCTTGTTTTTTCCCAATTTGGTTGCTTTTAGGAAGTTTATTATTGTCTTTTGTCCAGTAAATATGACATATGTGGAGGGGAATCTACAAATGTTACCATAGCAACCACATTGTAAATGTGGACCAAAATCAACATACTAACCCAGAAGTGACAACGTGACAATTTATAACATTTAAGACTTTAACTGTGTTAAACTATTGCTTAAACTCCCAGTAAAAAGTGTTAATTGTGTGTATAATGTCTTTTTGATGACATATGTGGAGGGATTCTGTTATAGAACTCAGATTACTTCCTCTAATTTTTACCTTTTGTTTGTCAATTTCTTCATAAATTGCAACTTAACTGCAAAACTGTGATAAATATTTACCGCAAAGACTAACACACCAAACTCAAAATTAGAAAAATGTGTTAATCTGTCATATGGGCTTTAATAATACGCTATACATTCGCAAGACGCTGTGTCTTCAGAGGCCAATGTGCACCGCAAGTACGCTTGAACTCTCGGGTTTACATTGACTTAAAGAGAAACTAAACTCAGAATCAACTTTTTTTCACTGTCAGACTGTGTATATGGGTCAAAACTGAATTATCTACTGTTTCCAGGCCTTTTTTGGACATTTTGTGCAAACTCGTTCATTTTGGAGTTATGTGTGTAAAACCGCGGCTGTACTGCCACGATGGATAAACGCTGTCACTGCATTTTCAGTACCCTCTGACGTCACAGTGTATTGACGAGGCAGACGAGCCGCCCAGATGGTTTATCTAAACTCCTCCCTCTGACACCACTGCTGTGGAGAGTTGAAAACAGATCACCCGCTGTGTAATGACATCAATCGTCATTTGGCTCAACTTGTTGAGCGACTGGCGCTTTGAGCCACCACTGGTTCAACGATGCACTGGTTCGAAACTTGTGCCTGTGTTTTTCATTTTCGATTTTCATTTTTAGAAAATATTCACATAATAGGCTCATGTGCTTATGTAGACTAAAGCAAAGGTTTCATACGTATAATTTGCAAAGCAAATATAAAAAAATCTTTACGTGTAAGCAAAGACTTGGTGCTGTTGCTGTACAGCTCCCTCTGCTGCAAATCTCACGTCAGGACCAGGACCGCTCCGACACAAAACTCACATTTACCAAGCTCGCTGTTCATATTTGGTGCTGTCAATCAAAGTTGTTCACACCCACTGGGCGTCTCTTAAAAGGCCTCCGGGCATCTCCCACTTTTGAGAGCCTGTTTGAGGTTCAGTTGTGGGCGGAGTTAGTCTCTGAAAGCGTGTTTAGCCTCACTTTAACATTGAAGACTGACGCAAAAAATTCAAATACGCAGTCCGGTCTGAACGCACCATAGGTACAGCCTGGCAAAAACATTTACACAGACAGACACAGTAAGTAACAGTTCATAAGTCAGAAAACTTCTCCAGTCAGTCTTTAGATGCACATACATATAATTTCAGTAAGCTCAACCATGTCACGTATCCAGAGTAATAAATGCAGAACAAACATCTGCACGCATGTCCCTCCTACACAAGTCAGCGCAGACTTCTTCTTCCTCATTGATCTATTTATAGCGCGTTGACGTCTTGGGCTGAATAAATGCAGTTTAGAGCCCAGCGGGAGGTCGTCTCCGCTGTGTCCTGAAGAAGTCAGGACACGAAAGGACAAAACAGTTTTTATGACATCTGTAACCACAAAAACACAATCACCTCTGAGTAAGGACAGCGCGGAAAAGTACGAAGAAAGTTCCAGATGGACCGTTTGAAGGATGAGTTCACGTTTTTGAGTCAGTGAAGAATGAAAAAAAAAATCATAATGTGACAGACAGATTTAGATGCATTTGTTTCCTCTTGTGTGAAATTCTCTCATCAATAGTTTACTATAAGTTTTATTAAGATGATTCCTGCAGGTTTGAGTATCTCGTATTGTCCTGCAGCTCAGAAAAGTCCTGTCCTCACCTACCACCTATCCCCGCCCCTTGTGTGAATTTCTTGTGATTATTAAAAAAAGTTCTGATTCCTAGTAAAGCATGTATGGTTCATAATAGTCACACAGCCACATTACAACAAGAAAAATACACATTTAAAATCTGCTTGTTACAGTCTAATCTTACAATGAAGAGGCAGGGCTCATCAGTTTTGCAGTGTGGTAAATGGACATTCTTTCTAAACTGTTACACTGCAAAAAAGGCCTTATCATGCTTAGGTAACAATGTCTTATTTCAAGTGAAATAATCTGCCAGCGCAGTAAGAAAAGTTGACTAACCTAGTTGTTTTGAGCAAAAAATGCTAGTTTCAAGTATGAGTGACAAGATTTTTATGGAAATCTTTTCTTGATTCAAGTAATTATGGCTCAAAACAGATACAATTTGTTTAAAATAAGTTATATTTTTATAAGGTAAATCAGGTTAGAACATCTTAAAACAAGTCAAATAATCTTGAGACTTGGTTATTGCCCCTATTTTGTGCACTTCCTGTTCAGCTGCATTTAGCCTGTAGATTTCAGCCGATGGGTTTACTTTAACTGTCAGTATATGTAATTGAAATGGTCCCACAAGATAGACAAAAAAAAACCAGTTAGCTACCTTAACAGAGCTAAACAGGAAGTGCACTTCCAAGCCAAGTGGGCAGACAAAATAGGGTCGATAGCCTTTTAAGTAAAAAAATCTTAGAATTTGTATTTTAAGATTAACATGCTTATTCAAGTAATTTTATCTAGGTTAGATTTTCCCTTTTTATAGTGTATCAATTTTGTGTTTTAATAAAATCACATGAGTTAATAGTATCTATAGTAGTGTAATGTTCTGAATGTTTTCAACTCTTTGAGTTTCTCAAAATGACAGACTTTATTTTGGACAGGAAACAGAACATGCTAATGTGCGTGTCATTGCCCACTTCGTACCTTTTAGAGCAACTGCACATGCACCGGCTGAAATTACGTCTTTTAAACACATTATTTGTAAGTGTACAATTGATATTATTCATTTATACCGATATTTATATGTATCTCACAAAGGTTTGCCAAAAGAAAGACCAAAACGCTGCACTTAATTATCACAGCTTTAAGCTAGCTAGCAGCCGGAACTAGCTTAATCGGGCATTTACGGCTTTAAAATAGTAATAATCTCACTTTACAAATAACTGCTTTGTTTTAATCTGTAAGGGGGCTTACGTTTAACAGTTTAGTTTCGTCTGTGTTTAATTTAAAATAAAACAATGTAAAAGAAGTAAAGCTAAAGGTACGAAGTGTGCTTCCGGTAAAGTGGGCAATGAGCTGGCATTGTTAGCAGAACTTTTCAGTGACAGTATTTGGTCTTTGCGGCTTCATTTTTGCACAAAACATCCTGAAATAGACCCAAACGTGTCTTGGCTGTGTAATTACACTTTCTGCGTGTGACGTGATGCTCTTCATTGCGCTTCATTGCGAGTCACTTTTGGGGCCATCTCGTTGGAGTTGTATGTTTTGTGTAATGTGATCACATGAAAAATCTGAATTAATGAAAAAAATCAGAATTGAGAATCTGATCCTATTAAAATTTGGGGAACTTTTTCTGAGTTTAAACAGTCATTTGACACAATTTCAGTGTTACAAAACTTGTCAAAATCCTATATCTGTGTCATTTATGTGGGTTGCTAGGTAACAGTTGTGGGTTCAATTCTACATTTGTCATATTTGCTGCACTACAAACCTCATCAATACAGCCAATCTAGGTCAAAACAAGCAATCTTAAATATAATCATGTTCACTATGGTCTAACCTGTTATATGCACTTTAACCATTACCCTAAACTTAATCACCGTCCCTCACCAAGACCGTGTTATGTTGTGTAAATAAAAAACATCACTTTCATGTCCTGTGAAAGTTATTGGTTGTCATAGAAACTGATACTTGATCCAGTAAAAGAAAAAAAAAAAGTCTGTTGGCTCCAGTTTTAAGTATTTCAAAATTGATTAGTTTTGCTTTACCTCTCTCGGGAAAATGTATAATGAAATAAAATGTGCCAAGTAATGGACTTTTTTTTCTTTCAATAAACCGGGCCAACACTGGAAACAATATATTTTTGCTTCTTAAATTGGCACGATTACTATTGTGACTAGGCGGCCTACTGAAAAAATGAACATATTAATCATTTTTGTCGAATTTTCTGTCAATCCAACTTAAAGGTGTTTTATTATCCGACAAATGTGAACTATTGGTCAAACTATTCATACATCACTTCTTTGATTGTTTTGTTAATTTGCTTCTTTTTTTTTTTTTTACACAAAACAACATTCACAATATTCACTATATAGCTGTGACTTGAGTAATCTATTGGTGATGCTTCTAATGCACACTATTTTGCCTCTCTGCGAGTTCAGGGACACATGGTCCGAGTAACAATTCAAGCAAGAAATAGTGTCACTCGTCTGGGTCGATGTGACTTTGTTATGATTTGTCTGGTCTGAACGTTCCATCAGTTTGTAAGGAACTATATAAAAGTCAATCAGAGCAGCCAAACAGCACCTGGCGACGGCTCTTAAAACGTTTGAATCAGCGGACAAAAGAGACACCGTTTTGATTTATGACATGACAAATTGCGTGTCACGACGACGCCCTCTGCCTGTTTTGGCGTGCAATTACACGCTCGTTTTTACCAGCGTGGTCTGGACACGCCTAGTGGTTGACGACAAACACGAGGTTTTTCAAGGGATTAACGGCCAAATTTAAGTCTGAAGTTACAACAATGGGTAAGTTTAGCTCTTTGGCTTGGAGTTGGTTAAGGTTAGGATTAAGATTGTGTTAGTATTTATGAAAAATAACACCTGTTAACATTCACCATTGAAATGAACTAGGACAGAAACGCGTCAAATACACACGCATAAATAGAAGTTGCGTTCATGTGTACGCTGTTTACAATAGCGTGTTATTGACACGCTTATCCATGAGAACAGGCGGCTGTGTACTTCTGCATTTATTAATTCATAATTTGGATATCTTCAGTGTGAATCTACAATGTTCATAGTCATGAAATAAAGAAAACACTTTGAAAGTAAATGAGCCACGGGACATGGGTCGAATTTGACCCACAAAATAGCAATCACTGGTGTAGGGCCAGATTCTATTGTCAGCATTGTCAGAGGGAAATAATACATCTAGCAGGATGAGGACAGGCAAATCAGGAGAGGAAGATGAACTAAACAGATCGGTAAATAACTGAAGACAGACTAGGTGGTTCAATATTCTGTACACGAAAAGAGGGACAAACGTGAGGATATTTTGTCATGACTCATGTCTGTTCTGTGACTGAGACTTTTCAGTCCTCATGTGTATAGTCTGTTGTACATTTATCCATGAGAGGTGTTGTTGTAATGAACATCCTTCTCTTCATGATCTCAGAACAGCTCAGTTTGTTTGAATCTTACTGTTCCACACTGGGCTTGTGTTCAAGTTGAAATAACTGTCTAAAGTGACCATAACAAAGTAGTTTTTGTAGCGCTGTGTACAAAGTTTCATTCTAAATTGGTCTTTTATTCAAAACTTTAGTCAATATGTAATTCATTTTTACTGGAATCCTTTGTTTTTCTCCCACAGAAAAGAGAAATCAAAGTCAAATTGAATCATTAATAAAATGGCAGCAGCAGTTTTTCTGCCAAAATGAATGCTTTTGCAAACAATTTATAAAGTTTATGAAAGCATTATTTGCTTACTGTTTCTATTTGCTGCAAAGCAATTGAAAAGCTGTGTGTCGTTATTGTTTTTGAAGCTTTGTGACTCTGAAGAAGAAGAAGAAGAAGAGATTTGTAGTAGAAACAGAAGACTTGCATTTTGGTCTGATCTGTGCTGCTGTGGTAATGAACAAGAACCATTCAATCCCATTGAACAGATGATCACATTTTTCACATTTTGACTTAGTTTGGTGTGATAGTCCTTATGGAACATATTGATCACAGTTTAACAGCAGTAATGTTTGCAAATTATAAAGAAATTGACAAATAAAATTGAAATTTGCTGCAGGTAATCGGAAACAGAATCTTCCAATGTGTCGACAAAAAGTGCAAAAAAACCCCAAAAAATTATACAAAACTGTCCTGGGACTTTAAATAATGATCTAAAAAAAACTTTAAGTGTGGTTTTCGGCCCACATTTACAATGCAGTTGCTAGGTAACAGTTGTTGGTTCACCTCTACATAATGTCATATTTGCTGGATAAAATACTACGGCGCTCCATAGTACTCACGAAAAAAAAATATTTATCTCGTAATTACGAGATAAGATCTCGTAATTACGAGATAACTTTCTCGTAATTACGAGATAGTTTTCTCGTAATTTAAATGGCTTTTCCCACATTCTGTATACCCACACGCTTCGTATAGGCTAAGCTAGTGACTTTATCCACAACGAGTAGTCTTTTCTGTGCTAGCTTGATGTTTCTAAATAGCTAAGATGTACTTGTGGATTTCGTTATGTTAAATTAAGTGCCTGTGGTCTTCACTGCAATGTTTACGGTCGACAAAAAGTATGAAAATAGCTAATAACGTGACTGTCAACTCACGCTACAGTTAGCATGCTATTATAAAGACGGCCAGTGTGTGGAGCTGTTCACCCACCAGAAAGAAGCTAGTGGTAATCGGCAGGTTTTTTAAATAAAACTCGATCTTCTTGACTGTTGACAGTCAGTCTCACTCATCCTTAGAAATGTGCGGCTGTTTTTCTGTGGCTCCAGCGTCTAGTTTTCAATTTATTTGGCCAAAAAGAAGAGAAATGCTGCACATTTGCTACACTTCCGCATGGATCACCCAGAGTGGGCGAGTACTGCAAAAATGCCCGTATGTTGCAAGTCTGTTGCAGCACTTCTCTCCTTTATGGCCAAATAAATTGAAAACTAGACGCTGGAGCCAAAGAAAAAATGCCGCACATTTCTAAGGATGAGTGAGACTGACTGTCAACAGTCAAGAAGATCGAGGTTTATTTAAAAAACCTGCCGATTACCACTAGCTTCTTTCTGGTGGGTGAACAGCTCCACACACTGGCCGTCTTTATAATAGCATGCTAACTGTAGCGTGAGTTGACAGTCACGTTATTAGCTATTTTCATACTTTTTGTCGACCGTAAACATTGCAGTGAAGACCACAGGCACTTAATTTAACATAACGAAATCCACAAGTACATCTTAACTATTTAGAAACATCAAGCTAGCACAGAAAAGACTACTCGTTGTGGATAAAGTCACTAGCTTAGCCTATACGAAGCGTGTGGGTATACAGAATGTGGGAAAAGCCATTTAAATTATCTCGTAATTACGAGAAAATTATCTCGTAATTACGAGAAAACTATCTCGTAATTACGAGAAAGTTATCTCGTAATTACGAGATAAATTTTTTTTTTTTTTCGTGAGTACTATGGAGCGCCGTAAAATACAACTACAGACTTTATTAAAAAAAATAGCCAGTCTAGGTGAAAACAAGCCAAATGTTTGGTGAAATCTTAAATAGAATCATGTTCACTGTGTTTTACTGAAAACATGGTCAAACCTGCCATATGCATTTTAAGTCTGAAATGTCCAAATTATGGACTTTTCTGTCAGAATAAGTCTGCTACAAGTCTGTGTGTGGAGGAGACTTTTTACTACAGCTGCGCAAAGATACAAAACATGACCATTCATAAAAGCCTATGTTGTGTGATAGTTCTGTATGTGTGCGCAGTATCAGGACAGGTTGATCGCGCGATCTCGTCCCATCCCTAGTTGTCTATGTGTATGTAAAACCATGCACATAACCATGCACTGAAGTTTAGAGCTAACTGACGGAATTTTCAGCTGTTCCATGAAACCCTATAATCGGCGGCCTTCGAAGGGAAGTTCCACTTTTTCTTGAAAAATTCCATTTTGATCAATATCCGAAAAAAGCATACTATGCACCTGGAAAGGTTAAATATAAAAACACCATTGTGTCCTTTTTATTCTGGGGTGATCCTCCTCCTCCAAATAAAAAAAAGTTCCCCAAAATTTTAATAGGACTTTTGTATTGACTTTGCCTAAAGTTTTTGGAGTAATTTTGGTTCCCTAATACTCATTTTTACTTTAGTTACCTTCAACTTTTACAGAGGAATTGTCAAAACCTGTTTCAGTTTTAAATATAGATAATTTTTGTCAGACGTGTGAGGAAAATAAGCCGGAATGAGAAGGGGTTAATAAAAGAATTAGTCGGCTATTAAAAATTTTGGTCGATTAAGATTTCATTGACCGATTAATCACCTAAACGACTAAATAACTGCAGCCCTAGATTCTATTGCCTATTGTTTTGACTATTTATTGTGATCTGTATTAAGAACACAGACCTGATTAAAACAGGGCCACATCTTGCTCCCGGGCCTCAGTTTGACAAAGTCTGAGTTACACATGAATAGCCTGAAACTTGTTATTCTGTTTTTCCTCATAAAGACTGCTTCCATGTGTTGTTCTCTCCTCTCTGCAGTGCTCTCTCTCCTCTCTGCAGCGCTCTGACTCCTCTCCGGCCCCAGAGGCAGGCTCAGTGCACATTAAAGTTCACTTCACACAGACACTGTCCCTGTCTGTGCCTCTGGACGCCTCGTACCAGGAGCTGAGAGAGAGCGTCGCACGAACACTGGGCCGGCCAGCGTCAGACTTACGCCTCAGGTACAAGCACTCTTCAGCTGTGTATATGTACAAAAGACACACATATTACCCAGATGTACTTCTTTTTTAAATCCAGTTCTCACATTGCTTCTTCATCAAAAACAAAGCTGGAGTTCTCTCTGTGAGATACTGTTCTTTTCCCTCTGAGCCTCAGAAAACAGTGTTATGATCTGATTGTTGTGAATCTGTGTTGCAGAAGTTGATTTCTACTACAAAACTTTTTGGAACTTTTTAATGACTACAAAAAGTCAGATGTCTATCTCATCCCTTTTTGGGCGCGTGCGTTCAGGAGCCCATGCGTTCAGGAGCGCGTGCGTTCAGGAGCCCGTGCGTTCAGGAGCCCATGCGTTCAGGAGCCCATGCGTTCAGGAGCCCATGCGTTCAGGAGCCCATGCATTCAGGAGCCCATGCGTTCAGGAGCCCGTGCGTTCAGGAGCGCGTGCGTTCAGGAGCCCGTGCGTTCAGGAGCGCGTGCGTTCAGGAGCCCGTGCGTTCAGGGGCCCGTGCGTTCAGGAGCCCGTGCGTTCAGGAGCCCGTGCGTTCAGGAGCGCGTGCGTTCAGGAGCCCGTGCGTTCAGGAGCGCGTGCGTTCAGGAGCCCATGCGTTCAGGAGCGTTGGCTCGCGCTGTGCAGCTGCTGTGTGCTCCAGTGAGCCGACATTATAGAATTCTTGCTGCCACATATAAAACTAGCTCTCGTAGATTGCTCGTGTAGCTTGCGCATATCGCGCTTGTTGATTGCTCGTGTGCTTGTATCTCGCGGTTAATGTTCGTATTAACAGACTTTGGAATCGACCTTCACTGCCTCAAAGATCGACTAGTCGATCGCGATCGACGGGTTGGGTACCACTGCTCTATAGATTCAGCCTCTTTCACGGAACACAGATTATATTTAACCCTCCAAACATGTAGTACAATCCAGTAGTTTGACTTCCTCTGGCACTTTGATTTGACTTCCTCTTCTGTTTCTGTGCCGTTTTCCTCAGAGTCAAGTAGGATTGTCTTTTCTTCATTTCAGATCAAAGATCATTTCACAAAGATGTAGCTAAGAAATTATACCAACCAGGGAGACATGCGTGTGCCGTTTAAAGTTACATTACAACCCTAAAGATCACAAATTATGCCAGATTAACATTTTTTTATTAACACATATGATACAAAAATAAATGTTATTAAGAGCATATAAAATAAGAACAATAATAATACATCATTTTTGTCCTTTAAAAGTTGAAAGGAATGAGCTCTAAACAAGGCCCTTTTAAATATTGTGCATTTCAATAGTAAAGTCAGAATATTTGATGTTTGCCCTTTTCTAAATGCTATCAGTGTTTCTTTTTCTTCTTCTTCTTCACTATTACCTGTGAGTAAACAGATCCTCTCAATGACAACTTTCACCTTTCCAAATAAAGACTCACATTCAGAAGTCATTTGAAACTTTCTGTTTTGCTGCGTCCCTTCGCGGAGCCCACTTGTGTCTGCTCATATTCACATCTGATTCTAAAAATACCCCCGTCTTTGTTCCAAGCTGCCCCCCCGGCCTCTCGGTCTGCGCGGCTCATGTACAAAAAATGCCATTAAACGAGGGGGCAGTGAATCAGCCGCCGTGGGGACAGAAGGGTCAGTGAAAGCAGCGCGAGGCGGGTAGACTGCAGCCACAGGACCAAACACATTATAAACTCGATTACGGGGCACACGGCGGCTGAAGGAAATTGGAAATAGCAGCGTTGGAGGCAAGGCCGTTTGGAAGATTCTGAAGGAAGAAAGGGACCAAAGCTGCTGCGGTGAATGCACGAGATATTCACACTATGAAGTTCTGATGCAGCCAATAGTCAGTGGTGGTATGATTAAGCTTGATTTTGGACTCCTGATCCATAGATTATTAACTCTTTCTCTGCCAGCCCTGTTCTCAAAAAAACAACTTGAATCATGACATCAAATGAGACTGAGAATGAATTTGATGTTAACTTTCATTTAAAAAGAATTGTTATTCTACATTAATCCTTTCCTTATTTATAGACATTTGACATTTCCCTGTTTTTATCTACTCTACTTTTTGGTGAAAGAATATGAGCCACTACAGTAATAATACATTTTATTTCTTAGGCGCCTTTCTGGGCACTCAAGGTCACTTTGCAAGTACAACATAGTTAAAGGGGTTATATTATGTAAAATATAGTATTCAAAGATTTAAACCTTGTCCTAATGGCCTCCCTTCACCATTAGTTTACTCAAAGTTATACAGTATTTGAATTGATTCATGCACGTTGGAGTAATCTTGTATTGTTCTTCAGCTGGAGCTCAAGTGCTCAGAAAATCACTGTTCTCACCTACCACCTATCAACGTTTACAAGCAGATTCGATCATCTCAAGTCCTTCTTTAACTCCAAGACAGTTTTTCCTTATGGCATTGTCAGTCCAGATCATGTCCCCGTTGTTTGTTTTGCGTCGCCAGATTTTCAGAGCAACGAGCGACCAAGCCTTTGAAAAAAGCCCCCAAACAAGTGACCTTTTGTCAAAAAAGGTTATTAAAACACTTGAGTCAACAGTCGTCCTTTCACCTTGATGTGAGAGCAGAACAGCAGCATGTTACGTGTCACAGGAGTGTAGTCTCTGATTGACTGACACCGACTTCCAATGTGTCCGAAGATGGATTTTCCCAACTCTTGCGTTCGGTTTGAGGTTTGAGCTTCCATTCTGCAAGACGCCGCGTTTTCAGGTGCAGAAAGGTGCGTCAACAGATGTCCCAGGCGCAAATACGCGCCGCAAATACGCTTGAATACTCAAGACGCAGGTTTGCATTGACTTAACATTGAAAATGAACACACATACGCTGTCCGTTCTGAACGCACTATTAGACATAAGCTAAGCCTGTTGTACATGTCTTTTAGTGTTACCGGAAGCTTACACAGGCACAGGCAGCATATACAAACTTCACACACTCCACTAGTTTTAAGCCTGAAACTCATCAATAGCTTCCTTCCTCTAATCACTCTCACCACAGAACATCCCTCAAGTGCTCTCCAAGTGTACTCTGGACATGTTTTTATCAAGTAACATTGTGTTCCATGTCTCTTTTGAATGTGTTTTTGTTCTGAGCTGAATGTAGTTTGTGTTCACACTCAGGCGTAAGGCTCAAGGCTCCAGCGTGCTCCTGCCTCTGGACCAGGACGAGGACTGTGGCTCTCCTCTGCTGGATCTGGCTGGGTGTGAGAGAATCCATCTGTGGTGCCAGGTCTGAACATTCCCCACAAACAGAACTGTCACGACTTAAGCTGAAGCTGACAATAACAGGGAGATCTGCAGTGTTTGTGTCTAGTTAGGTTTAATGTAGGACTAAATCTACTGTATGAGCTAAAATGATGTAACTAAAAACGATAAAAAAAAAACACCTTTCACACCATCTTTTGAATAAAAAAGTACCAAAATTACAGCATGAATTACTTAAAGAGCGATGTTTATCTGAGGAGTTAGAAGATCATGACATTTACCAGAGATATGCAAGAATCACTTTTATAAACACAGGAAATACAACAATGATATGGTCAAAAGCTTGTAAAAATCGAATTTCTTTAAGACATAGCACGGAAAATCTGGAAATTAAAAACATTATTTAGAACGTTTATTTATATAAATGTGAGAAAGACCTACATAATATGTTTGTCATCCTATAAACATTTTCTACAAGACAGTCCAATGATAATGACGTTTATGAACTTGACTAAACGCGCCATGCAGCTTCAGGAGGCTTTAGCAATCGCAGGTGCAGACTTTAGAATGCCTTCTCCTCCACTGAAAGTTTTCTGTTCCTTCTGCGCTGTTTCTGCTTTGACTTGTTGAGTTTTTTTGTACAGAAATGTCAGATGAATGTGACCTGAGCGTTTGAAAAGATCAGACTTATTTCCACATATGAAAGTGACCAATGTCGCATTTGAAAAAACCTGAATTGTGCTTCTCGGATACAGGTTGCATATGGGCAAAAAAAATCAGAATCGACCTACAGTGTGAACGTAGTCTATGGCTCATTATGACTTTCTTATAGGGCTGGGCGATATTGCAAAAAATTATTATCACAATTTTCCTAGAGACCATGATTTTGATTTGATCCTGATTCTTGTAGCTTATTGTCTTTTGCCTTTGAGGTAAAAACAATCATCTGCTTTTTCTAAAAGTTCCTACTTGACTGTGATTGGTTAAATCCAGCTGTCACTCACTCAGAGCAGAACAAAGACTGACCAATGTGGACAGATTTTCAGAGAACGAAACCTTTAAAAAAAGTCCAAACTCAAGCGACCTCGGCCCATAAATGAAGTTATTCAAATAATGGATTCATTAGAACATTGTGTGATTATACAATTATGGCATTTCTAACACTAAAAACAACTTTTGAAAAGATGCTAAAATCTATGTTTTATTCATAAATAGATATATTTTTGTAAATCAAACCTGAAAATTTACTAAAATTCACCTGGAACTTGACTTGACTGAAGCTGCAACACAAAAGACTCAGCTTCAAAACTCATAAAACTATTAAAAACAGACGCCCAAACTCGTTATAAAGAAAGAAACTTGGCAAATCTGAGGCTAAGAGAAGTTGGAAATAATTGTCTGTATTTTAACAAACACATGAGAGACTAAAGAGAGAGGCAGGAAGGAAAGAGAGAGATGGAGAGAGAAAGTAGAGAAAGAGAGGGAGAGAGTGACAGGGTAGAAAGGGAGAGACAGGGAAGAACGAGGGAGAGAGGAGACAAAGAGGTAGAGAAAGACTGGGGAGAAAGAGAGATGAGAAAGGGGGAGAGAGAAAGGGACAGGAGAAAAAGAAACAGAGCAGAGAGGAGAGACCGAGCAAAAAAAAAAGAGCAAGAGGAGGAAGTGAGCGAGAGAAATTAAGAAAGAGAGAGAGAGAAGAGCGAGAGAGACAGGAGAGAAAGAGAAGCAGAAAGAGACAGGAGACACTGAAAGGGAGAGAGAGAGACAGGTGAGGAAGAGAGGGAGAGAGAAAGAGAGGGAAAGAGAGACAGGGGAGAAAGAGAAGCAGAGAGAGAAAGTAGAGAAAGAGAGGGAAAGAGAGACAGGGAGAAAGAGAAGCAGAGAGAGACAGGAGAGGAAGAGAGGGAGAGAGAAAGAGAGGGAAAGAGAGGGAAAGAGAGACAGGGGAGAAAGAGAAGCAGAGAGAGACAGGAGAGGAAGAGAGGGAGAGAGAAAGAGAGGGAAAGAGAGGGAAAGAGAGACAGGGGAGAAAGAGAAGCAGAGAGGGAGAGAGAAAGTAGAGAAAGAGAGGGAAAGAGAGATGGGAGAGAAAGGGGGAGAGAGAGACATGAGGGAGAGAGACAGAAAGGGAGACAGGAAAGGAAGAGAGGGAGAGAGAAAGTATAGAAAGAGAGACAGGGGTGAAAGAGGGAGAGAGAGAAACGGGATAAAGAGAGATGAGAGAAGGAGAGAGAGAAAGAGACAGGAAAGAAAGAGGGAGAGAGAAGAGACAGCGAAAAAAGTTCAAGAGGAGGGAGAGAACGAGAGAAATTAAGAAAGCGAGAGAGGATATCAGACAACTCACACACAAGTTTAATCAACATAAAACAGAAATTGTACTTACATTTTTAAATTAAACTGAATTATATTTTTTACAGTGTATGGGAGAAAAAAAACAGTCAATTACATACGGCCTGAATTTAATTATGTTGGATTTATATACTATTTGACCTCCTTTTATCTCTTCTATCTACTTCCTGATGACACCAATATCCACACACATCAACGTAACATACAGTATAACCCCCGTGTTGTGTTTCAGAAAGAGGATCCCCTGCAGAACCGTACCGTCCTGTACCAGATGGTGGCGCTGTACGACTACGCGGCGCAGGGCCCTGAAGACCTGGAGTTCAGTGAAGGAGACACGCTGGACATCCTGGGGGAAGGTGAGGAGTCAGGAGAGATGGTATCAGACGGTTCCAGATTATCAAGAGATTTACAGGGATTTTTACAGCCAGTGTGGAAGTCTAGAAAGTTACATAAACAGCATTTCATTTTTATAGAGCGTTTTTGGGACATTTATGAGTCTTGTAAATAAACCCAAGCCTCCGTCCTGTCTGTTTGTTTATTGCTCCACTGGAAACGGGAAACAGTGTTCAGTGACTCTTTCAGGTTCTATATAAACTTAAAGCAGTTTTTGTTTGGTATGTTAAACTTTTAAACAGCAGCTACATTTGTAATTCGTGGCTAGAGCTGCCGCAACTGATTATTTTGGTATATTTTTTAGATTAAGTGATCAGTTGTTTAGAAAGCAAAAGTTATTGGAATACATGTCTGTAGAAAGAGACGCTGACTGTCTAGGCAAGTGTAAAACATTGGAATGGGACGAGAGCAGGTGGATCAGGTCTGAACCGGTCTGACGCCTGAAGCTTGAGACAGTGTTTTTCTTGCCATATTTTCACCTGAAGGTAACGTTTGATTGCAAGGTCAAATTTCATTCACAAATGTTGTTTTAGCAGCAAAATTTTGTTTTCTCAGTTATAAACTCTTGTAGTTAACTGACAACAGCGCTGGCGAGTATTACTGCTACAGCTTGTGTCAATCAGACGCTGCTTTTTCTGCATTCTCTGTGCGCGCATCTCTTGTGTTGATAAACAAATAATAACATTTCATTGCTGTTAATGTAAATATTTTTTTAGGTCATAACATGTTTTGAAGCCAGCAGTTGGGTATCATTAAAATCATATCAATCATCATCATTATCATAACAACCACTCTTACTGATCATCAATCATTGATTATTGATTGCTGCTTTGTCCTGCTGTGTGCAGCAGTCTGGAACTATTCTCTCTGTTTCTATGTGTGTGGCACAATGCACTCAAAATCTGGACCAGAGCGCCGCACACAGACACAACTGAGAGACGCAGACGCACTTGAAATGAGTTTTCTCTGCAGGGTGACTGGGCACTCCCTTAGAGAAGAGACAGGATGAGGAGCTGAGACACACAGGAAGAACTCGTAGTAGAGCCGCTGCTCCTCCACATTAAGAGAGCCAGCTGAGGTGGCTTGGGCATCTGTTTCGGGTGCCTCCTGGACGCCTCCCTGGGAAACTGTTCAAGGCATGTCCCACCTGAAGGACACCTTGAGGAAGACCCAGGACATGCTGGAGGAGCCTGGAGGAAGTGTGTGTGGGCATTACAGGGAAGTCTGGGCCTCCCACTCAGACTCCGCAACTCCACTCTGGATAAAACGGAAGAAAATGATGAAAAAAGGACTCTGCTGCCAACTGAGCCCCTGGGCTCCATTTGAATAGCTTTACATTTGAGTAATCTAATGATGAGGAAACACTGTTAGAAATGACAGAAAAGTGTGTTTTACATAATAGATCCCCTGTAATAATAACACAAAGCCTATGTGTTTTCATTGAAGATAGATAAAACGTGCTGTGTCTGTGTTTGCAGTGAATGAGGAGTGGCTGGAGGGGCATTGTGCAGGGAACATTGGGATCTTTCCAGGATGTTTCGCCTACAGAGAGAACGGAGACGTGCAGAGGTCACAGGTGTAGGACCAAACCACACACTGTTACAGCTTCTACACTCAATCTGCTTGTCTTTGTTTATTCTGCTGCTTTGTGTGCTGCATAAGAGTGTGTTTACATTAAACCAAATACTTTGTCAAAAGCTTTATTGTCTGTGTAGAACTTTACATGTTGTGAAATTAATAATGTATCAGTAAAGGTGTGATTTCAATTCTAATTTATTCCCGGCTGAATTTCTTGATGCCTTTAAATAGTCATTATGTTACAGCTGTTCAGTGTGGTTTCCTGGAATACACAAACAGATCACATGTCAAGGTCTTTTCTGTTTACTGGGTGAAGTGGCACTATAAGTAGTGATAGACTAATGATTAGAAAATAAAATACATTTTAAAAATTTGCCAAACTACGACTAAGCTGGACAAAGTCGGACAAAGCTACAAAGTTTGTATGCATATCAGCGTAAATGATTCAAAGTTTGATCGTGTGGATGTGATCGTGATTGCACATCTCAACAGTGCAACAAAGAGCCACATTTAGACTGCTACAGATCAGGAAAGTCACCATAAAACAAACAAAAAACACCATGGATCTATTCAAATATCTGGATAGGACATTGCTAACTGAATACTGTCTTGAGTTGTGGTAGTGGCCGCTCAATTGGTTCTGCAGTGGGAAAATCAACTCAGTTCAGAAAGTTTTTTTTCATAGAGCACAATGTAATCACAAACTGCTCGTGTTTGCCTCACAAACCCACACATTTAAAAAAGGTTGGACTTTTAATTTCATATCATACTTAGTTTCATATCATGAACTTTTTCCTGGTTCAAAAGTGTTCAGTTTTGGTAAAAAATAGCTTCTTAATCATGTGTTACATGAGCCCACGCAGCATGTGTGCTTGGGAGAAAGAACTGCACATATTCGGTGGACGGAGGTTTGCTGAATCTGAGCGAGCTAACAATGCGCCGCTTAGCGCAGCTATTGATACAAAGCGACGGCCATTTTTCATCATCATCGAGGCTTAATTTACACAACCAAGACAGGTTTGTGTCTATTTGTGCGAAAACTGAGCTGCAAGAACCATATACTGTCACTGAAAAGTTGTGCTATCAAGCTAGCGCATATTAGCATGTTCTGTTTCCTGTCCAGAATAAAGTCATTTTGAGAAGCCTAAAGATTTGAAAACATTCAGAACAGTAGACAACACCAGTTAGAAAATAAAATGTGCCGCAGTGTGACAGCAAAAGTCTGTAATCCAAAGTAATCCAATGATAGTGACTTGACCAAACCTTACAACGTGCTCCGGATAATCACGAAAAACACAAAAAGGTACTGTTTTTCTTTTTTTAAACAACACTTCTAAACAGGCTCGCAGCTATATTTTGTGGACTTTATGTCTCTATTTGTGAAGAATGGACAAAAGGACCTGCACTACAGTTTATAAATCGGTAAATCAGTCAGACCCTAATAGTTTATGTGAATTTCTCTTTATCATTTTGGTCCGATGCTGCATAAGCTCTGTTGTTGTCAAACTATTGCTCCCACAACACATTCTGCAGCATGTCTCCCACAAAAAAGAAAAAGCTGCTACTAGATAAACTTATTACACTGATAACTGTTTAGAAATGGCATTTCTTGTAATATCTATCTTCAACCCTTTCTCGGTAGAATGTGTTTAAATAGAAGAGAAAATAGAATAGCATTTGTCAACAACAGCACCTGTGAGTCCAGCGAGAGCAGCCCAGTATTGATGACGTGTGCTGCAGTTTTTATGCTCCGGGGCAGAAGACGAGGTGAAAGCCAAGCAGAGACAGGCAAAGTCAATACTGAGGTGAAGCAGGAATATCGAACCAACAGCTATAAATATATGTATATGTTAGACCAGAGCAGCGCTGCAAATGAAGGAAACATGATGATAACATAAAATATTGGAATTGTATAACTGTTATTTTACTCAACAAAACACTTTCAACAATATCTTAATGTTTTATATATGTGTATGTCTCCCTGTGTCTAAGTAGGTTTCCTTCCAGTGCTCTGGTTTCCGTACAACTAAAAACAGGAACAATAGGTTATTTCTCTCCCCTCACAAGACTATAGATTGAAATTAGTTTAAAAAAAGCTAGAATCGGTACAAACATCTTTACCGTTTGCTACAAGGACTATGCTCAATTTTTTACAATAAAAGAAATCAATTTATTCACAGCACAATATTGGTGCAGTTGAACAGTTGACACAGTCCAAGTGAATCAATGAAACTTCTGTTTTTCATTGAAATCATCCCTCAAAATATTTCTTGGAATTGTCTGTTCTTTTCAGATGTCCAAGTTCATTAGCATTTTATCAGTTAAAAAAAAATCTTTTGTGCTCCAGCTTCTACAGGCAGATTCATTGAGGTGGAGGGAGCAAAATAAATAGTGTAAATGCAGTTATTTTTGTTTCATGGTATAAGGCTATCTTAAAATATTTTGCGTTTTATTAGCAAATAACTTTGAGCTTTTAGATCAAAGTCCAATGTTAGCATTCATGCCTCATGTCCCATCTCCAAGTTACAAGACAAACAACCTATTCACAAAATCCTTAAGTCTGTTAACATCTCAAGTGGTTGAAATCCCATTATTCAAATCATTTTCACTGGAAGATCTTCTGCTGCTTTAGGTGTGAAAGTCTGTCATTTCAGAAGTCAAAGTTAGCATAGCATGAGCATTTGCTTGGTATCCATGGTGACCAGAAAAACTTTAAAACTGGGGTACCTAGTTTTCATGCTACCAAAACAGAAAGTATGTATTTAAGCTAGTGCAACTACTTCCTCAATCTCACAAATCTTTTGGTAAATGGTTAAAATAACATGTATTCATTTTTGGCTGCAGTTCTGACTTAAAACATCTTTTTACAGACACCATTACACTGGAGTGGACCAGCCAAGCGCAGCCAATCAGAGCGCTGCTTTCAGTTATCTATGAGAAACAAAATCCTTTATGGTTTTCAGACACAAAGTGGTGCAAAGTGCTGCTTTCACAATACAGTTTTTGGTGGTAAAGACAAAGTTTGCTAATTTACAGGAAAAAAGTCAGGTATCTCAGCTTTAACACATGCATATATATATATATATATATGATTATTTTTCCAATAATCCTGCTTCCTACTGTTCACAATTAACACCTAGTTAGCTCGCTGTAGATTGTTAATAGCACACGTACATTTATAATAGGAAGCATTTGATATAAGTGATTGACACCCCGCCGAAGCACGTACCGAGTGTTCCAGTGGCGCTTGTGGGAGGCGAGTGAAGGAGCCGCGTGATTGGACGAGCTGATTGAGTTCCTTTAAGCCCAGCGAGGACGTCTAATTGAACCAGCTCTTTTCATCTTTCTCTGCGGAGGATAAAATCAAAACGACTTCCATCTTTGTCTAGTAATGAGAGGCATAAGTTGTTCTTGCCGGGGCTAAGCTGTCTGATATTTTTTCTTTTAAATCGCCCCTTTCAATGCAACGTGGACTGTTCAGCTGTAGCAGTTTGAACGAGGATTAAAGGAGCGGCTGAAATTCAAAGTTGTAAGGATTTGTATGGGATAAAATAAGCTCATCGGTCTCCTCTTGAGGCAGTGATTTTTAAAATTGATTTAACATGGTTTTACGGGCTTTCTCAGTGCTTGCAAACAAGTCTGGCAAAAGCACATGATCATAATATAAAAAAAACGTAAACACAAGAGCAAAAGATCAATAGTCAAAATTATATTATATCATAAAATTATATTAAGGGTGTTCTACATTTATTGAGCTGCACCACAACGCGCAGGTCAAGAACACCTGCGCCTACGTTTTTTGTATTGGACCGCATACACCGAAATATTGATCAGAGAAGTGGTGTTTCCAAAACTGAAAACAACTGGAGCGGTGCTTACAATGGAATAAACAGTACGGGCCCCACTCCAGCTAAATATATCAAACGTAGTGGAGCAAATGTCTGCTTAAAGGCTAATGTTTAACTAGCTCTATCCACTTACTGTGTTGTTAGATCTAGAGGCAAGAACACAAACTCGATCAAACTTTTACCATGACGAAGATATAATTGCAGAAGTAACCCTCTAAGATGCTAAGTTTAGCAAGGCGCTTAGCCAACACTGGCAGTCCGACTCTGATGCTAAAATTTAAGCTAGTCCGAAGCGTTCTCATGTTTATTTCCTTTAGCTGTTAGCATTAGCCTGCAAAAAATGCAAGTTATGAAAGATTCAGAGTGTCAGCTGGACAAACCTACCGACCACATTTAGCAAAGGTCAGACCCTTGTTACAAGTTATTGTGGAGTTTACAAAACGTTTTGTATTTTATTGTAGATAAAATTAATGGCTAACAAACTTCAACTAGAGATTTCACTCTAATGACCATCAAACGTCTGCTTTTACATGCTAGTAGTGAAATTACATAAATAACACCAAATAAAAGTTATAGCTTCACTTCTCTGTGGAGGCGCGTCTGTCGCATCGACAACTGGGAGTTTGTAGCATCTCCAGCCTACGAATATAGTAGTTTGAGAAATATGATAGTGTTGTTTAATAAAGCTTCATAAGACACAAATCAGTGAGTTTTGCTCATAGTTTTGATGAAACTACTTTTATCCATAAAAGTGCAACTTCTGTCATTGTGTTCAATTGATTTGCGTCGTCACCTCTACAGGAGGAATATGGCGTCGCTCTGTTCATGTTGTAGAAACAGAGCAGAGCTGCTAATTGTGTGTCTACTAATTATAGGTCTATGGGTTTAGCTAGCAAACATACTCTCTGAAATAAACAATATACTTACAATAAACAATAATAGGCCTTGGTGGCTGTCCTTGTTGCATTTGAGGTAAAAATAATAGGGTTTCTCTGATTTAGCTTGTTTGCATTAGCTTTGATTGGAGTTATGTCCCTTTCGTTGTGTATTTTTATCTTTTGAATAAATCCCTCAGCTGCATAGTACAACCTCTTTTGCCTCGATCTAGAGGATATCGCAGAGAATTCGTCCCAAAAACGTCACTGACACGAACCGGTCTACTTCTTTCTATCATATATGTCGCTCTTTCGCATGTGACGGGCGTAGCAACAGTAACTAAGGAGGGCGGGGCTCGGCGAAAGGTCAATGGGTGGTGTCGCGTCCCTTTTCGTCCGGAAGACCCGATTCGTCCGGAAGTTCCTTTTTAGGTCAATGACGCATGCGCAGACCGAAATTACGTCCTTTAAACACATTATTTGTAAGTGTACAGTTAATATTATTTCTTTATATTGATATTTATGAATGTATCTCGCAAAAGTTTGTCAATAGAAAGCCCAAAACGGCACATTTATTTATCGCCATTTTAAGCTAACAGATAGCAGCCGGAACTAGCCTAATCAGGCATTTACGTCTTTAAACAGTAAAAATCTCATTTTACAATCATTTGCTTTGTTGAATTCTATAAGGGAATTTTGTGTTTAATACATTAGTTTTGTCTGTATTTAATTAAAATTTCAATACGAATAAAACAATGTAAAAGAAGTAAGGCTAACGGTATGAATCGGGTCTTCCGGTACGAAAAAGGACGTGACAGGTGGGTTTCGCATTCTAGAATTCTCGGCAGTTACAAGCCAGATGGAGGCAAGAGGCACTTTTTTCCTATTAATAACATTGGACTTTGCCATGGAATAATTCAAAAAATATTTTGCTAATTTAAAAAGTGGCGATTTCTAGGATGACTAGACCCATTACTCGTTTGCTTTGCAAAAAATAAACTGCATTTAAACAATCTTCATTTTAGCCTCATTGAAATAACATTGGCCAGT
The DNA here is from genome assembly GCA_038363315.1 of Mugilogobius chulae. NCBI lineage: Eukaryota > Metazoa > Chordata > Actinopteri > Gobiiformes > Gobiidae > Mugilogobius > Mugilogobius chulae. The sequence goes on along the minus strand of CM076397.1, from coordinate 7,831,935 downwards.
AGAATGTTGTGATGTCACGTGAAACCAACCTATTGGTGGAAGGCCTTACTCCTGCCAGTGACCTGTTGTGGCTGGTGACAGTGCTGACAACCCCCAGTGCCGTAAACATACAGTATTAGAATTACCATACACACTTTGACTCGTTTATTTATTTATTTTCAAAGCCGATATAGCTGCCTGCGCTGACACTTCTTGCCTTTCTCCTGACGGTCTGGTGGCGGTCTAAAGATAGCTCCGTGGCTCTCTGCTGCTCGTGGGGGCCTTGACTTCTGACGTGTTCCTCCGGCTCTGTCATTAAAAAAGCCAGGAAGCAAAATGTCATGTGCTTTTAGTGGGCCTCTCAAACGGCACCTCCACAGTCCATTCAAAGCCTTATGAAACTCTGTAATTATGGCTCGGCTCAACATCCACCTACCTGCGCTCCACTTTCCCCCGTCACCGCGGCGACTATAGGAAATACAGTAGGAGGCACATTAGTATTAGTGAAAGGGATCAGTCAAACAGATGATGCACGCAGAAAGCCGAGAGTGTGAGGGAGAAGATGAGCTCCACTGTGGGGAGGAAATGAAGGAAATGTGAGATGGTTTGCGGTTTAATTTTAAAGTGTGTATACGAATTAGACTACAGGCATGTTTAGAAAAATTAGAATGTCTTTTGATATTTAGACTAGTCTATAATCTATTGAAACTTTGTTGGCCTATAGACTTTATTTAAAGGTGCACTGCATAAGTGGCAAAGGTTTTCAACAAGGGCGTCATCTTTGGCGTTTTGTGGCACTGCACCCATCCTACTATCAGCCGCTGAAGATGTATTTTAGGCTTAAAAGATTCTTTTGGCACATTGTTATTTTCTGCTTTTTTGTATGAAAAAGTAGATGCTGACTTTTTTATTTGTTCTTTTTGACTGACTGATCAGTTTTCAAACTCCAAAAGTCATTTCTCATTAACTAAATGCTCAATGGCAATTTATTACTCTACTAAAACATAAACTTTACCAAGACAAACAGCTAAGCGCTAAGCTACTAAAGCTGTGTCTAAATGTGGATGTACTTTGACAAGCCTGAGAGTCTGACCTTCTAATGAAAATAATCACAGATGAACGTCTTATTGATCTCCAGCACAAGTGCTATTCGGCTCCGTCAGTCGGCCTCAGGCCAGTACGATAGGCTAGTTGTTTTCATAATTCTTGTGTTGCGGGTGTTTGGAAGCTAGATGGCAGTATTTACCACTGATTATATATTTTATTTTTTTATTAAACAGTCTTTACAACAAAGGTGTCAAACTCAAATGGTGGTAGGGCCAAATTGATCAGAGTCAGAGTTGGTAGAGGGCCGCATTTTAAAATGTAGGTCCCTCTGAGTTAAATTAAATATGGCGATTGGGCTGTATAAAGCTAATATAACATTTTCTATATATTCAGAATTATATTGTGTCATATTACATTATGTTGCATTGCATTGTATTGCACATAATTTCATTGCAAGAAAACTTTGGTAGAAAACTTTTATTGTATGCTTTTTGCTGCATTCCAGTGCATATTACATTTATATATGATAACTTCATGAGGGCCAAATTAGGCCCCCGGGCCTACAACATGTTGTAAAGCAGGGGTGTAATGTCAAATGTAAACTAAAATCTACTGTACCTTTAGTGAACAGTTTGTTTGTTTTGCTCGCTCATCCAATGTATTCTGAGTTTCCAAACGATTCACCGTGATAAGTTTATAAACACTGGAGTGAGTTCTGCAGCCAAAGCTGAGCAGAACCTGCCGTCAGGAGGCTCTGAGCTAAATGTGCCTAAGGCGTCTTCACCACTTCCAAAAGAGAGTGTGCTTTCCCCAAAATATAATACTTCACCTGCCAAATCAGACTTTTCCTCTCCTGCTGCAACTGCAGAAATCGTTTAGGCACAGACGTCTTCTCGTTGTTTATCATATATCAACACAGTAACAATGGAACTGCATCCAGACAAATAAAAAACAGCCAAATAAAATAAAAAATAAAAAAATAAATACAAATAATAACCTAAGGCAGAGGCAATAGTTCCATTTAGCATAGTAACATTGATTTTACAATGCCAAATCCACATCATATATTATGCTCATTAGCTCAGCGTTTAGCAGTTCATTAAGGAGACAGTTCGTTCACAGTTCAGAGTTTTCTCAATCAAAACAACAGGAAAAGGAGAGATCTCAGAAGGCAATATAAGGCAAGGCACACTGAGCCCCGGAACCTGAGAGAGAAGAGTTGAGTTAAGCTAACAGTCCACAGGAACTAGAGCAACGACTACCCCAGTCTCGAGCTTCAACGTGGGACCCCAGTGGGGGATATGACCTGCCACGCCAACAGCTTCAATAAGGGACCCCAGAACTGCAGCCGCCGACCTACAGAGAGATGAGGCGCTGCAGCAGTGAGCATCACGGGGCTCTGCTTCACCATGGCACAACAGAAAGGTCTAATTAAGAGTTTAAAGCTTAATAGATAATAGATGTACCAGAGAGAGCAGAGGATTTTGCTCAACCTGATGGCAAAGCCCAACCAAACACGCAATGATTATCAGAGACAGAGGAAGTACCAGAGTCAAAACTTTTATTCTCTACTGGTCACTGCCACATCCAAAATACTTTAAACTGCTTTTTCCATGTGTCTACCTGTACAGCAGACCAAGTCAGGCTTACAATTAACTACCACCCGCAGCAGCAGACCAAGGGCACTAAAGTTAAGTTAAAGTAAAGTTAAAGTTGTTTTAAATAAATACTATGAGGATATAGATTGCAGTTTTTAAATCATATTTTCCTACCTTACAAGCCAAACAAGAGGCACTAGCAGCAGGGAGCGCAGAGCAGCATCAAAGAGACTGCCATGTTGTGGGCAGCTGCCTTATATCTGCTCCTAACTAGTGGGCAGGACTAAGGGTGGAGCTTACCAGGGTGCTTCATGAGCTGTGGGCAAAGTGACAACCCCACTACACTTACATACTGTATATGGTAATGTTATTAATGGGTATATTTTTGTTGCTCAAATATGAAAGTATTTTTATGGCAAGATCAAGCAAAAATAATAATAATACAAAAAAAAGAAAAAAAACCAAAGTGGCTACAAAAAATACAAGATTGTAATTCGTACCTTTTTTAATCCTAACCTAAACCCAGACTGTGAAGTCTCTGCAGAGGCTAAAACACTAATAAGCCCTTTACACGCTGCGGCTTGGCTAGTTCCGGTGTGAATATACCAGTGAATCGTTGTTTCAGGTCAATTCATTTCCTCGGGAGACTAGCTCAAATGCTGTAAAGTAATTAAATAATTAAGTGACACAAACTGAACAACAAGTTACAGCCAGACAGTCATTTACAGTAAGTTCAGAGCTTCACATACGAGGTAAATACTTCACCATGTGTTTATAAAATGTGCTGTTTTGTCTCTGAAGCTAATGCTAACATGTATTTAATTTATTTATTAATGTTAAAATAACTCTACAAACTGATCTAGCTTCATACAAAAACACTCAGCCTAACCCCGGGCTCACACTACATCCAGTCAACTCCGGTGCAGCCACCGGAGTCTTTACTTAACTTGAAAAGTCCGAGAGTGGCTCACACGGCGTACAGTCCAGTCCGGTGTCTCCGGTACGGCCAATCCGGCGCTCCGAATCCGTTTCGTTTGTTTCAAATTTTGGCCGGACGCCCTAACCCTTTTTGGTGAAGTTGTGAAAAAAAGACACGATAAACAGGAAACCAAGCGAGCGCGGGTGAAGTGAATCCGGTAGTTTTCAAATTAAAATCATTACGTTACCGCTAATAATACAAAATACGACATTTACACAATTATGTAATACATAAACTGTAAACAACCTCCCGTACTTACCCACTGTGCGGCGAAAAATCCAACAGAAAATCAACTGACGTGAAATAAGCCCAAAACTCTGCGCGTGTTCTTTGTTTACGTATACATGTCCTCAGTGAAAGAGAGAGAGAGAAAAAAAAGTGCTCAGCGATCGCGTATTTTCCCACGTTGAGCGTGAACCTCCGTGAGTTCGGGGTCTCGCGAGGTCGGCAGCAGAGCCTGTGGCTGTAGCAGGACTGCAGACCACCGTAGCTAATGTGAGTCACCCACCGTAGCTAGACCGGTCCGGTGACTGCACCGGAGTTGGACTGGAGGCAGTGTGAGCCCGGGGTAAGATGTCATGTATTTTTATCAAATTGTCTGCTTTGTATTTGCGCTAATTTATTTGTTAGCATTTAGCATTGCGCCAAACTTACTCACTTTTATAAACACACAGTCTTTCTCTGGTGAAGTATTTACCTCGTATGTGAAGCTCTGAACTTGTTACCAGTGGTTATCTAGTTAGAATCCACTCACTGCGTTGAATTTATATATATTTATACATATCTCCCACACACTATCAGACTGACAACAGCACTGTTCATTAAATACTTACACTGTCACTGGTGTTTGTCCTCTGCCTCTGTCCATGGTGCTGAAATGTCCTCACTAACTTTTAAACTCCAGATTCATCAGCGAGTGTATGCCAAATATCAGCATAAATCATACATGTTGTTTTGGAGAGAACAGACACTGGATAAAAGAGATTTGCCCTGAACTCCACAGAGAGACACTCCTTGGGTTCTGTATCCTTTTATCCACGTCTGATCCGTTTTGCCTCAGGTAAGTTCAGCGGCGCGTTGAGTAAGAGTCTGAGACTTTAACTTTCCTTCTAGGATCTGACTGAAACTCTTCGCAACAAATGAATTACCGGAGAAATGTGAAGAGAAACGTGGACCAGAGTCAGGACTAAACAAGGACCAGAGTCAGGACTAAACGTGGACCAGAGTCAGGACTAAACGTGGACCAGAGTCAGGACTAAACACGGACCAGAGTCAGGACTAAACGTGGACCAGAGTCAGGACTAAACGTGGACCAGAGTCAGGACTAACTCTGTATCTAAAGTATCATGTGTTTATGTACACGTTTGTGTAATAACATTACTTTCTGTTGGGTTAAGTCTCCTGCGTTTCAGCGTAAGATTGTGACATGAATCTGTTTCTTGTGACGGCGAAGGCTTTGAGAAACTGGAACAAAGGCTGCTCTCGGCCCGAGGGTTCAATATTCTCAAACATGAGCAAGACACAGACACTGAATAATTCATTTTTATTTGACTGTTTTATATAAGACCTTGTGCCCTGGAGCTGGTTTGGACTACCTGTATACTACAGGCTCACTGACCAGACCAGACACAGAGACTGTAACGGCACAGCAGCACGATTCTTTCTACTTCTGTATTCTTTGTCATGTTGAAAAGGAAGTACAGCTGCAGGATTATATATAAAATAACTTGATTGGTCAAACACAGCAGACGTATTTCCCTTTACGAACATTAACTTGTACCTTACCCTTTGGAGAAACTACCGAGCAGCACGCACCACTGACTCAGATCATTAGCCGAACTTTGAGAAGTGTTATCAAGTCCCAAGTCTGTATTCTGTTTCTCCTCTGCGATTTTCAGCTTGGTAAAATATTCTTTTATTTAGCCGTGTACAGGACATTTTGGTTTTATTAAATCCAGTCGGTGTGAAGGCCTTTTATCCTCTTCAGTCTGAACAGTCTGAACAGTAACACAAGACAGGATGTGGAGAACGTTGTAATTACTTTAACAGCTCATTCTGTCCACGAGAGTTTTGACTGGACAAAACAAACTTGTATCTTTTCGTGCTGAATCTGATGGAAGCAGCACACACGGACAATAAGAAAACAGACAGACAGAGCTATGGTATTTTTTGTAATTATTAGTCATATAACCACAGTAAGACTGTAAGTATTATTACACTCAAGGAAAAAAGAAATTGCACATTTTAATTAGAAAACAAGTACATTTGTATAATGGGTTAGCACCATGATTTGAGTCCACAGTAAGCTGAAGACAGGTGAACAGATTTCTTGGTTTGGCTTGACTGATTGTGAGAACAATAAAGAGTGCATTACAGGGTGGTTTATTCACACAAACTCATGTTTGAAACTCAGAGTTGACTTTTACCGCTGGTTAACTGTGCTCAAGTCTTCTCTATAAAAGGCACCAGAATGAATCCAAAAACACACTTCTTCACGATGCCACCATTGTCCAACCAGAGAGGGATGGAGCTATTAGCTGCTCCAAACTGGACGGTGTTGTCTTGTGTCTCCAGGGTGTTTGGAGTCACCGCTCTACCATTAGTCGTCTTGTGGAGCGATACCAGGCCACTGGTTCCTCTAACGACCGCCCTTGTACTGGTGGCCCCCGTGTAACGACTGCTGCACAAGACCAACCGCCCCGCACATCTCCGGGACAGGTTCAGCCGCCACCAGGTCCTCAGCCGAGACTATTGGGACACACCACAGGCCAGTGTCTCCAGAACCATCTGTAATCGCCTCCGCGCTGACGATATTCGACCATATCGGCCATGTTGGATCAGTGCTTACCCCCAATAACTTCCTGGAGGAGAATGATGTCTATGTCCTGCCTGCAAGTGTCTGCCGACATCCTCCCGAAATTCAGCAGCAGCTGAGGGCGGCACTGGTGGAAGAATGAATCAACTCATACACTACTGCCGATCCATGAGGCCACGAATAACCGCTGTCCAGGAGTCGCGTGAACTATTGACAGTCTGATGAAATTCCTGTGACTTTTTGTTTGCGAGTTGCTCTATTGTCTGGTTGTGTTTTTGGACTCGAAAATGTATAAACGAACCAAGAGTTGGCCTGAGGATTAGAAATGGTTGTAGGGTTCATATGAAACAGGCGGATCTCAAAAATGCCCCCTTTAAACTCTGTTGCGTTTCTTTTTTCCTTGAGTGTATTTTCTGCTTTACAATGTCAATCAACTCTCTACTTCTCATATTGAAAACGCTAAAAATGCCCATCTCTTTGCTTCATTAGTTGTGCACTATTTTAAGTTTTCCAAAAGCCATCCCACACATGTAAAGTCTCTTAAGCGTATGTATAATTCTCTGGTGTGGTCGCACAGATGAGCTGCCTGAGTGGGAGACAATCTGTCAGTCTGCCCACATTGTGTCTGATCACAATATCATAATGTCCCTGCTGTGTTTAATAACTGCTTTGAAGACTGCGCTAACTACGTCCTATTTAAGTGCTTAAGTAACATCCTCCCAGTGCCAGTTAAAGAGGGCGGATTATGCAAAGTATTTTCTCGTCATTATTAGACAACGTTGTATTTTGTCCAAGTATTTCTCTCAATTTGCCAAATACACATTTTATTTTTGCAATTTCATTCATTTTTATAAAGTGTTCTTTTTGAAAATAAAGTTCTGCTGACATGTAAAGAAGTGAGGAGAGCCAGGAGATGGTCAAATGAGTTTTATGCACTGATGTATCTATAATGGGAAAGTGTTTTAATGTATTTTTTAATGTTTAGAAAAGCCCAACTGGGGACTGGAGTTGAAAATTAGCACCTGCTATAAACTCTATATGCATCGCATCAGCTGTAAGCTCTGTTTTGTAGCTATGTTTGTTTGCATTGTCCCTGTCAAATAAATAAATAAAAAAGGACACAGTTCAGTTACTGTTAAATTACACAGTTTAATATGCTTCACGTAATCTCACTTCCCAGGGCTTCAAGTCCAAGTCAAGTCTCAAGTCAATGTCCATGTCAAGTCAACTCTCAAATCTTCGTCCATTTTATCAAGTCCAAAGTCATGAAATAGTGACACAAGTCTAACTAAGTCCAAATCATGACTTGCGAGCCCACTCGAGGGAAGCATCATCAGAATGAGAACTCATCGTTTAAGATGGTTAACCCTGCCCATGTGTGCTCAGTGCCACACTGACGCGATCTTTCCTGAATACTGCGCAGTGCCTTACACTAGTGTAAAGTCAGAAACATGATCAGTTGTGACTATGCAGCACCTGAGCGGGGGGAGAGCAGCAGAGGAGCGGGGGGGCAGAGCGTTAAGGTAGGCTAAACATATTTAAGTGTATGGGGCATTGAAAAAAAGTTTATGTTGTGAAAATAGAGAGAAATACCTTCAAAATGAAACTTTTGTCATTTTTGTTGAAGCAGTCTAAAGTGTCATTGACACTAAAGAGTTATTTTTCTTGGACCCAACTGCTTCAGGTTAGCGGAGTGACCTCTAATGCAACTCACATGGTAGGAGAGGGGGCTCTAATAATCCAGCTCTAATACATCTATGGCCCACACTCTAATGTCCTTCGCACGACTTCATATTTACCTCACATTCTCATGTAATTTGTCATAATTGAGTGACTGCAATAAAATCTGTGACACAGAAGTGCAAGTCGAGAAGATGGATGTTTAGGGAAAGTTTGAACAGAACGCTGCTAAGTTTGGATGACTGGACTTTATCACTGTAAATGGATTCAAAGAGAAAGACTATTTCATAAGAAGTCTGATGTTGTGAATGCAGTGTTGGGTAAGTTACTTTAAAATTGTAATACATTATAGCTATTACTAGTTACATGGATAAAAATGTAATACATTTACTGTCTCAAAAAAGTAACACTACTGTGAGTTACATTGAGCTCATCACACATTTGTTAAGACATTGTACAACACTAATCCTGTTACATTTACACTTTGCTACTGGTTAATTTATAGAAAATGTAACAACACATTTTCCTCATAATATCTGATTCACCTTTAAGCCAACAGACAGTATTTTAGTGCTGTTTTGATCCTGAAGTGTAAAGTTCAAGAGAATATAAAAGCAATTAATGTACTGTATATGAAAGTAACTTGAGTTACACAGATTGTCACTCTCAAGGAAAAAAGAAACGTAACATTTTAATTTTCAAAAATTCCCTAGAAAACAAGTACATTTGGAAAAACAGGCTAGCACCATGGTCTCAGTCCATAGTAAGCTGAAGACAGGTGAACAGATTTCTTGGTTTGGCTTGACTGATTGTGAGAACAATAAAGAGTGCATTACAGGGTCGTTTATTCACACAAACTCATGTTTGAAACTCAGAGTTGACTTTTACCGCTGGTTAACTGTGCTCAAGTCTTCTTTATAAAAGGCACCAGAATGAATCCAAAAACACACTTCTTCATGATGCCACCATTGTCCAACCAGAGAGGGATGGAGCTATTGGCTGCTCCAAGCTGGACGGTGTTGTTTTGCTTTCTCCAGGGTGTTTGGAGTCACCGCTCTACCTTTAGTTGTCTTGTGGAGCGATACCAGGCCACTGTTCCTCTAACGACCGCCCTCGTACTGGTGGCCCCCGTGTAACGACCGCTGCACAAGACCAACCGCCCCGCACATCTCCGTGACAGGTTCAGCCTCCACCAGGTCCACAGCCGAGACCATTGGGACACATCACAGGCCAGTGTCGGCCAGAACCATCCATAATCGCCTCCATGCTGACCTGTATTCGACCATATCGGCCATATGTTGGATCAGTGGTTACCCCCCAACATCACCAAGCTCAGGTCGAATGGTGCACTCACATCGTCGTTGGACTTAGCAGAGGTGGTCCTATGTCGGGTTCAGTTACAAAAAAAAGTTCCAGTGCTTCAGAGCAGATGGCCGAGATCGGGTGTACAGGACACTAGGAGAAACTCAGCAGCAGCTGAGGGCGGCAACTCCACAGGATCAACTCAGACACTACTGCCGATTCATGAGGCGATGAATAATCGCTGTCCAAGATACCAACGGGCGTCACGTGAACTATTGACAGTCTGATGAAACTCCTGTCACTTTTGGTTTTAGTGTGGTAGGTTAGAATACTATACACCTCAGTAACTTTGTTTCATGGCTATTGCAATTCATAAAGTGATTACATGCTAAGAAGAAAATAGTTAAATACATTAAAAAGGTTTGCAATAAATACATATTTTATATAAGTCTTTAAAAGCAGTATAAATATGGTTAAAAGTCGCTAAAAACATTTTTATTTCATGTTACATAAATATTTAGACCATTTCATTCTGAGAAATGCGTGATCATATGGTTGGTAATCAGCTAGTAAGCCTGATCTTTTGTTTTATCCACTAGTTTTGCCTTTCACCACACTAGGGGGAATGTTCGCGGTTTTCTCTTCATTGCATTAAACTCCTGCAAGAGAGAAACCACACCAATATCACTGTCGTGATTATTTCTCCCTGTTTCAGGTAAAGGTCGCAAATATGCTATAAATGTAAACTCTGTGAACACTTTAGCCATTTATCTGTCAGATACTGTTGTTAAAGTGAGCTAAGAAAACGTTTAATGTAGTTTTTCTGTGTAGTTAAGACATGCTATTTTTCCCGTGTCTGTGAACTTGCGTCCGCCATTTTAAGCTTGCAGCAGCAACGTGGTGCTAATGTTAAGAAGCCAGAAAAGTCGTCTGTTGTCATTTATTTTGCTGTGAACATGTTTATACCCAGGAAGAGACATTATTTAGTTCAGTTTTAAGCTGTTGTTCCAACAATTGACATCTGAACAGTGTAAAAAGTGAACTTTGTTAAATACTGTTACATATATATTCATTGCATTAAACTCCTGCAAGAGAGAAACCACACCAATATCACTGTCGTGATTATTTCTCCCCTGTTTCAGGGGTGCAACATTTTGGAGGCACCGCTGGATTGCTGCTTGATGTCTGGTGTCCACAGCCTGTGCACCGGAATCAAAGCCAGTCAAATCCCCCACACACAACCCAGGCAGACTGCAGCGAGGAAGGTGTTGCTGAAAAGGAGAGCTGGTAGCTGTGTTCCAGTCCGCGCGTCCTGAGGCCAACCAGAGATCATCAGGAGCTGCAACGACCATACAGCTCAGCGTCACCTGCACTTGCAAACAGACCTCCTGTCCACTGCCAAGATGTCAACGCTGGAGCGACTAAAGGAAGAAGTTGTGCGTGACGTGCACACTCTGTCTAAAGATCAATTAGTCACAATCTGTGAGTTCCTGGGTATAGCAGATGAAATAAAGGCCAGCACAAAAACACGCCTGTCTTTGCTAACACACATCCAGATGCACATTGAAAGAGAGGAATGGAAAAGTTGGAGGATGAAGGAATGTCAGAACTATTATTATTGACTGATAAGATTACTCAAGTGAAAAAAACTGAAACTGACTTACCTGATGATAATACAAATGAAAACAGTGATTCGGGGCACACAGGCCAATCAAATGCTACTTCAGTGGTAACAGAGACAGCTAATATTGTAAAACACCACAGTGGCTCACCTCCATCACCAGTAAGTAGCCAGCCTGTGAGTTACACATCCAGTCACAAGCAACCAAGCCCTACTGGCAAAAAGATTTCAAAATATCAGGCCAGATAGGCGAGCCAGGCCAAAAAGATAAACTGACATTTTCCAGTCTTGCTCATCAGATAGAAAACGGTCTGAGCAGAGGGTACTCAGAGCTTGACATTGTAGATGCTGTCATCAGAGCTATTTTGCCAGGTCTACAACTGCGCAGCTACCTGGAAGGAAAGGCCCAGCTCACCTTGCTACTCTACGTCGCATTCTACGCTCACATTTCCAGGAGAAGAGTGCCACTGAACTTTACAAACAACTTGCTTCAGAGGTACAGAACCCCAAAGAGACTGCCCAGAGTTTTCTGATGAGAGTGCTAGATTTAAAGCAGAAAGTTTTGTTTGCATCACAAGAGTCAGAGTCAGGGCTTAAATATGATCCAGCACTAGTTCAGCGTATGTGCTTGCACACCATACTTACAGGCCTTCAGAGTGACAGTGTCAGGATAGACATGCAGCCTCTTCTGTTAGACTCTGAGACACCAGATGAGCTCTTGTTAGAGAGGTTAAACATGGCTTGTGCTAATGAGGCAGAAAGAAGAATAAGAAAAGATGCTTAGCTTCACAGTCAGCTACACAAGTGAGTGCAGTCCAGTCAGAGGATGCAGTCCTGTTAAGAATCCAGTGAAAGAGGTTAAAGCTAGAATTCCTCTGAACTGATTGCTGAGCTAGCAGAGCTTAAGACAGGTGTAGCTTCTCTGAAAAGTCTCAGTGCAGAGATAGCTCAGATTAAAGAGACTTTACATCAGCCAGCACCAAGTCCTCAGTCATATGTCCAGCCACCATACAGACAGTATGACAGGGACCCCCAGCAGCAGTTTCATAGTTACCAGGCCCCCGACAAAGGCCACCCCAGTATCCACCGCAGCATACCAAAGTCGACCAGCCGGTAGAGAAAGGAGATGCCATGTCTGCCAGCAGACTGGAGCCACTGAACGCTGCACACACTGCTATATCTGTGGAGTGGAGAGCATTTCCAAGTAGGATGCAGAAACAGAATCACAAGGTCAACTCAAGATGGACATTTAAACAAGCAATGGTTACCACGGAGGGGCAAGTGTTAACCATTGGTCATAATAAGTCCCAAAAATGTGGCAAACTGCAAACAAGAAAATGTAGAAAAACTGAGACAGTGTTCATCTTGCAAAAAGACACTTTATTGTTCAAAAACATGTCAAAAACAGCACTGGAATGAACACAAAAGACTATGCACTGAATTGAAAATAAAATCTGAAAATGAGACTGTTCGTATTCCACTTTCACCAGCTTCAGAGAACACACCTCATAGAGTCACATCAACTGGTGGGCAGACAGTGTCTGGTCGAGTGTCTTCTGGATGGCCACAGATTCCAAGCTCTGTGGGACTCGGGCTCGCAGGTGTCAATCATTGATGAAAGATGGAAAGAGGACTATTTGCCACACCTACCGCTGAGAGATGTTTCAGAGATCATGGACTCAACTGAACTGAGCTTAACTGCTGCCAACGGAACCAACATGCCATACCTCGGGTGGATCGAGACAACCTTTCAACTTGTTTCTGGAGCTGACCCACCAGAGAAAATTATCATTCCCATGCTGGTAATGAAAGGTTGCTACTTGTCAAACCCCATATAGGTTACAATGTCATTGAATACATTTTAGGCAAAACTGAAAAAACTAAAGTGTACAGCACAGTTAGAAAAGCGTTTCCCAGCCTCAAAAGAAATAAGGTGAGAGCTTTCATTCAGGCTGTCAGTGCAGATACAGTTGATGAGTTTAAAGTAAAAA